>WYDI02030944.1:0-44368 GCA_009867235.2 Psittacus erithacus
AGGGGGGGGGAGGGTCCGGGGGGGGGGGGGGGGGGGGGGGGGGGGGCTGGGACTTGCCCTAGGAGATCACAGGAGAAACTTTGGCTGGAGGGTGGGGGGAACCGGTGAGGAGTTGCTACATCATGCCCCAGTGAGCCGTGAGTAACTCCTTTGGTATTTCTTCCCCTGCGCAGAGCAGTCATCAGAGCCAGATCCTGCCTGGGGCAATTGCTACACGGGAACGCCCAGCCCCATCCAAATTCCATTCCTGCTCCCAGCAGAGCTGATTTAAAGCAAAGCCATGAGGGGACAGTTCCCTGGTACCGCCGTCCCATCCCACCTGCTTGGGGTGGCATGAGCATGGCCATGGGCAAGGCTGGCAGTGCTGGCTGCTCACCCACAAAAGCAGCCAGATGCACCTGGGCCACTTGAAGTCACTGGAGAACAAAGCCTCATTGCATCTGCTGGTCCAAGGGCAAGAGAGGGCAGATCCTTCCTTGCTTTGGTCTGGGCAACTTGTCTCCATGCTTCCTATGGTTGAGAAGCAGGTGGCCATGGCTTGAGACCCTTCCCAAAAGCCTGGCTGGCACCATGCTTCAACCTATGCTGCAGAGAGGTGCTCCAAGGCTTGTCTGAAGTTCAGCCCCAACATGTCATGCTTGGCACCAGCACCTGTGCAACCCCCGAAAGAGAGAAAAAAGAGTTTGGCCCTAACTGACCTGCTTGGCGAGGTGGAGTACCTACAGCAAGGCGGCAGCTGCCTCTGGAGAGGAGCCCAGAAGCCCTGTATTCACTCTGCTAGGCCCAGCTGCTGCCCACCACTCTGTGGCACAGCATCCCAGTGGCTTTGCCCTCTGTGGTGAGGGGTTGATCATCTACCCAGTGAGGATGCTGGAGCCACCACTGTGTTGAGCTCATTGAGTGATCAGACATGCTGGCAGCAGCCTGACTCCACAGGAGCGCCTCTGCTGCCTGGGAGGACTGCAGCCTCCTTGCTCAGCCTCAGCTACACCAGCCCATGGTGTTCCGTGACTGAGTACCCCTGGACATGTGGCTGCCACGCACCTGCAGAAGGGCTAGCAGTGTCTGGAGATGGGTGGGACGTGGAACAGGAGAGCAAAGGGAGGGCTTGGGCTGAAGGCTCTAATGGACCTAGGTCAGCTCCAAGGGCTAGGGTAGAAAGAGCTCCCAGGGAAGGCTGGACAAGGGATGGGGAAAGTAGGGGCTGAGCAAGGTAGGAACAGAGTCTGGGGGGCACTAAGCCTGTTAGACAGAAGATCTGAGTGGAGGCAGTCAGTGTAGAGGAGCAGGGGGTGTAGGCACCGGAACGAGAGCAGGCAGGGGAGTTGCACAAGAAAGAAGGCTGATAGTGTATCTGGGAATGTGTGATGTGGAGGTCCTCCACAGCCCAAACCCCAATGGCTGAGATCCCCATCCAGCAGATGGGCACCAAGTCTCCCCAGTGAGCCTGTGTACTCAGAAGGAATGCTTTAACCATTAGACCACCTTGCTCAAGATGTGACTCCTACTGCAATGGCTGCAGGTATGTTTGGACCCAAATATTCTTTACTCTCAGTCCTGCATGTGATCACCTGCCCCAGGAAACACCAGAGACCTCTTGGAAAGTGTGCAAAGGATACTGGTTCGTGGCACAGGTCTGTAACCCACAAGTGTAGGGCGCCCACCACTTTCCTTTATCCCTTGACCAGATACCTCTCACAGGGAGTGCCCAACCCTGGCTCTGCCTGAACGAGTACCTTTTCTCTGTCCCTTAGCTGGAGCTGAAGAAGGAGAAGGTGGGTGCCAGTGACAGGGAAGGACACTGGGGTTTGTCAGCATCCCCAGATCATTGCTTCCATGAGGCAGATGGAGGAGGCAAGAGGATGCCTGACTGTGACAGCACAGGGTACACACAGGGATGGGTGTGATCCTAGAAGCAGCCTGGTGGGACAGCAGGATGGACGGGAGAAAGGGGGAAAAGCTTTTCGGACATGGATGGAGAACACCTGTGGGGACTTTGAACCACCCCTCTCCATCACTCTATGGCAATGGGAAGTTTTGGGCTGGGAAGGGAGATGATGGAGAGGCAGGGCCAGGGTGGGTGCAGAGCGCCAGGAGGTGGGAGCAGGCTGCTGGGGTCAGGAGATGAAAGCGCATGGTCCTGGGGGGGGGCGACAGGAGCAGCACAGAGGCAGCCAGCACAGCCAGGTGCAGCGGAAAGGGCTGGGAGGAAGGCAGGGAAAAGAGGCCAAGTGCAAAGAGAGCAAAGGCAGCAGAGGAAAAGAGAGTGTGGCCAGAGACCAGACATGAAAGGGGGAGTGAGGCAGGGGAGAGATGAAAGGGCCACGGCGCGGGTGCTGCTGCCTCCTCCCCAGGCTCCCGGGGCTCTGTAATCCCCGGGGAGCTGGCTCCTCTCATGTGGTGGCCCGCAGCTGTGTGCGGTCGGCTCAGCCCCACCGCTCCGCACCGGGACTTTCCAGGAGGGGGAGAAACCCAACACAAAACACATGACTTAACCAGCGCTTGCCAGGTCCCAGCACACGCGGGGTCCGGGGGCACCCCAGTACGTGGCACACACACTGTGCTGCACCCCACTGGGGACGGGGCCAGGCGGCAGGCACGGTCCCTTCTGCTCAGGGAAGAGGTGGCCACTCGTACATGCAGAAAAGGGTATGAGCTTGGATGGTGGATGGGTACAGCTCTGAAATGGTTACACATACATGCACAGGTTGAGCCAGGAGAGCCGGGATCGAACAGCACCAGCAGCAGCATGAGCCAGCCCCTTAGGGGCACCCCCTGAGGGTGCTGCAAGGGCCATATGGGCTCAGTCCCTCTCTCCTGCTTTCCCTATGGAATGCCTTACCCACCGCTCCTGCCTGCTGGGCTTGGCTCTGGGTACCAGGGATGCAGCAGGACTTGGCAGATGAAGTTGGCGCCCATCCTGGTGGGTCACTGGGTCACTTATTTTACTGCTCAAATGCAAACCAAGAATCCAGGCCACAGCAGATACCAAAGTGTTTGCAAAGCACTTGTGACTTGGGATATCTTCATTCTTTATGCCCAGCTCAGGCCACTGGCAAGGGGCTTTTGCCCATAGCACATGACCTTGCTGCTTGACAGTTGCCTCTTCACCTCTGCTGACAACTGAAGGGATGCTGGGCTCTCTTCTCAGTTTTGGGTAGCAGAGCTGATACCCATGAGGGGTCCTGCATACGGCTCCCTTCCTTCTCATCTCAGTTTTGCCCATGTCCACCTTCTCTTATGTGACTATGTTAACCTGGTGGGCTCAGCTAGAAGTGGCTCTAAGCTTGAGCAGCACCAGAAGCTGCCTTTGCCCTCCTGTCTCAGGGATTTTCCTCTCCCCAGCCCCACTCTCAAGATAAAAGAAGACTGGTGCTTGGCAGTGTGGCCAGGGTGCTCCTCTGAGCCTTTGGTGAGAGCATCACTTGGCAGGACCTTCCGCTTCCAATGGTTCTCACAGAACAGGGTTGTGTCAGCTCCACAGGTATCACTCTTTTGGGGAGATCCCATCTAACTCCATCTGTCCACATCTGGTAGTGCTTTGACTTCCTCCAGAATACACCACCCACCCGTCCAGCAGAACTGAACAGGGACTCTCCCTGGGGCAAGGAGGTCTCAGCCCTAATGCACTGCCCCTGCCCTTGCCAGACCTGCTTCCCACTCCATGCCAGTCAGGGTCACACCACCCTCAGCCACATGCACACAAGAGAAAGGGCACAGCCATCCCAGGATGCTCCCCATGCCTGCACTGCAGCCCTGAAACTGCTCCGGGGAGCATCACCTCATGCCACCACCATCCTATGCCACCACCATCCCATGCCAGGAGTGCTGCCTCCGTGGCCATAGCAGGCCCTTGCTGCAGGGACTGAGCTGAAGAGGTGATGAGGGTTTTGCAGTGAGGAAGAGCACCTGGGGAGCAGGAGGTGGCCATACACAGCCCCCCCATCCCTCCCAGTAGAAGCCGGCCCTCCCCAGAGGAATGCTCCAGCACGGCTGCAGCTGCACGGAGGGGAGGTGCTTGCTGAGCACCGTGGCATGACGGCATGACAGGGCACGCTTCGCCGGACCATGAATACCTGTCCCAGGCGGTTACAAGCACCCAAGGCGTGTACGAGTGGCGCAGGAGCACACGCCTCATCAAGCCTGGGCGGTGGCGCTCCGCCGGGGGAGGAGGTGCTTTCCGGTTCGCCCTCCCACTTGTGCTGGTGAACGTCGAGCTCCCCCCGGCAGCGACCCGCTTCCCCATCACACTCGGCACGTAGCGCACGGGTCCTGCGGGGAGGGGGGAGGAATGCACCTTTTCTCCCTGGCAAAGGGGGTACGAGTGGGCCCTGCCTGAAACTGGAGGTGGGCTGGGTGGCATCGTTGAGTTCCTCCAGCCTGAGCATAGCTGCTTGAATGAATTGCCAAGGGAGCTGCTGAGCAAGAATCAGAAATCAAGAGATACGCAAGGCAATGAATGAATAAAGAGAAGCACAAGTTGCGGTGCCTGGTGACTTGCTTTCATTTGCTGCTTGCATGGACATGGACAACATGCCTGTCACATGCATAGCGACACATCCATGTGAGCCTCATCCCAGCTGCTCACACAGAGTTCACTGTGCCTGTGCCGCTGCAGGATCCTATTGCTCGGGACAGGTTGCACTTCTCTGCCGCTTTGCTTATCACACTGCCTGCACCAGACCAGCAGCATGTGTCATCCCAAAAGGCTTCCAGACTCTCTGCTCACTTGTGCTGTCAGCGAAGATACTGAGGCACATATCCCAAGGGGATCCTAAAGAGCTGACTCCAAGTAGAAGATGAGGAAAAAAGCCAAAGTCTCCAGTTGTTTACAACAGCTGCCTAATCAGAAGGATTCACCACATCATGACACTGCCAGTGCAAATCCTCTGCCATGACCTGGTGGAGGAAGGGGCTGTTTGCTGAGTCACATCTCAGAGCAAAGCCAGGTCTTGACTGGTGTTGGTACCCCTGTGCTGGCTTGAGGTGTGTTCCAGACCTCCTATGAACCAATGGCTGGGAGTTTACTCTCTCTACATATGGGCCAGCAAGGAGGCACATTTCCAGCAGCTGGAACGCTGAAATGCTTTTGCCTAGGACTGGGGAATCTGCAGTGCTGGAGGCTTTGGAGCCAGGCAAGCTGGTAACCTGTGAGGACATTTGTCCTCAGGAGGTAGGACTGTGACAGGAGAGGTGCAAAATCAGAAGGCGGCTTCTGCCATGTTCCTCCAGTCATAGGACCCAGAGCAAGCCCAGGGTGGCTGTGAAGTGGAAGGCAGCAGCACTGTTGTTGCCCCCTCACATATCCCACCGCACACACTGCCTGCCCAGGCTAACAGGGAGAAGCAATCTGCGCTATCATGATGTGTCATGCTCACTCTTCATGGGCACTTGTGGTGAGATAGAGCATCCTGGATTGGCTTTTACTGTGGCTGCCTGCTAAACTCACTTCTGCAAGGACACTGGGCAGCAGCTTTGGCTGTGGGGCAGATATCCCAGATACTGCAGGGGGTCCCCTCTAGGTGGTGTTGGTTGGGCTGAATGAGGAGCATGGCAGAAACAGAAAACCTGGGATGTGCTGGACAATAAGCAGTCTTTACTGTAAGCATTTTGCAGCCATCAGCTCAACCCTGCAACCTGCCTGCAAGACCGATGCTATCAGCTCCAGTGCCAGTGCACAAGAGCTCCTGTGGATAATGCAGCCAGAAGCAGCTGGGCTAGGAATAGGACCCAGAAGTCCTGTTCCTGGTGGCACTTCCACACCACATGACACTTAGACTGAGAGGGAGCCTGATCCTTGTACTGTCTCTACAGCTTGGTGCTGCTGCTGGAGGAGATGCCTTGAAGAAATGTCCCTGAGGCATCTCAGGATATGTATCCCCCATGGCAGGTGAACACTTGGGCTAAATAGCATAGTGCTAAATCGAGGCTGAATGCAGGCAGGGATGTAAGGCACTTTTGTCACTTGACTTGGGGACCAGCAGCTGAGAGGGGGGTGAGAGGGGAGGTTTGTCCCTGCTCAGCCCATCCACACTCGGGCTGCAAGCAGAGCTGCAGCTGCAATTGATCCATGGTGTCTCTGGTTCCTGGAGCTTCCTCACTCCCCATCCCTGCTGTGGGCTTCCTGTTGCCGCAGTCACAGAACTTTAGGATTTGAGGATTCAGCTCCATCCCTTCCCTTCTGAAGGGATGCCCTTTCCCATCAGGGAACTTTCTCCCCTGTGCTGCTGCAAAGCCCAGGGCTGGCCCCATGCTCACAGGGGACTGCAGCACCCCTTGGCCAGGCTCGACGGGAGCCCGGCTCTCCAGCTGCCAACAGAGCATCCCTTCCTCACCAGCTGCCCCGCATTGGGCCTGCAGACAAACAAACAAACATCCCAGCACCAAGCCCCAGCAACTCATCCCCTCCAAACGGCTGTAATTACAGCATGGCAGCTGGTGAGCAGCACTTGAAACCTGGTGTGTAAACATGGTTTTCTCTACCACCACTCAGGCAAAAGCAGCCTCCTTCAGGGGAGCAGTAATTTCAGGAGGGGGGTCCACATTGTTGCGGTGAGGACTGTGGCCGGAGACTTTCATCTCAGCCTTTTGATGCAGGGCAGGAATAATAGATGGCAGCTGGCAACAGCCGACCTCACTGCACTGCCTGCTCTGGGCCATTTTCCACCTCATGGTGGGTAGCTGAGTCTCCTTGCCCTTCCCAGCCCCTGGGCCAGCTGCTGGCTCCCTCTCCCTTGCCAAGGATGAGTGAGGGCACAGGGAATCTCAAAGAGCTGGGCCTGGCTGGTACCAGACATCCAGGAGCTCAAAGAGCCGTCTCATGCCTGAAAGGGCTGGCAGCCAGAGGCACGAAGGGTTATCTCAACCACATCACCACCCTGGGCCACATCATCACCTATCTTGATCCCTCGCACTGCTGCTTCCAAGGCTGTGGGTACTCCAGAGCCAATGGAACCAGAACTAGTGCTCAGATACCTTGGTCATGGGCACCCTTTGAGACCAATCAGAGGTGTAGCTATCCACAAGAAGAGGTGACCAGAAGATCCCCATTGATCACTTCTTGCGAGTGAGCTCAGGCTATCACATGCAGGATGTATCAGTCTGTGCACAAAGATGCTACATCCCCTGCTCCTGTCCCTCAGCCCTACCTGGAGGCCCCTTGGGTACCACTGAAGCACATCCCCTGCATGGCTGGAAGAGGGTGGAGACAAATGGTGGAGTGAAGAAATGAATGTACCAGTTGAGAGAGATGGGTGCAGGAGACCCTTGCTCCCTGCCTTGCCTCCCTGCCCTGCCTCCCTGCCCCTCCAGTGCTCCCTGATATGCAGAGCTGAGGACTGATGCCCCCAAGGTTTGGATCCCTCTGCCCAAGCACTAGCTCACCATCACCGTGCGCCTCCTCAGCTCCTGTCCGTGCCCAGTTCCTGCTGCTCTCCCAGCCTGGTGTCACCAGAAGCTTCCCATGACGAGCCTGGTGCTGCTGGGTCCCTCTGGGGAAGGAGGTGGTGCATGTCCTTCTGGCATGGAGAGGAGTGCTGCTTTCTGCTGTGGTGCCATGCAGGAAGAGGGAGGGACAGGACAGCCTTAGCTGCCGCAGTCACCCCACAGCAGTGCCAGGCTGAGCGCTGGCAAGTCCAGCACTGTTGCATGCCAGACAGGCATGGCTCTGGGCACGGTTTTCCCAAGACACGCAGTGGCAATGCTTTGAGAGATGCTTGGTTTTGTGGGAGCGATTCCTGCTGGCTGTAATGTCCAGATACCACGTGCTGAGCTGTGCATACGGCAACAAGGGGACAGCGCTGGGTACATGGGTGGTGGTTTCCAGGCACCTCAGGCTGGCTCTCTGCATAGTACCAGGCTCTTAGCCGAGGACAGGCATACTATGGCTGGGTCAGACTATCTCAGCACACCCTGGCAAGGGCACTGACCTGTGTTGGGACCATTACTGGAAGCATCAGACACAAAACACTGCCTTGTGTCCTGATGGCATGATGCCCTCTGACATCCAGAGCGAGGGTGCTAAATCCACCACCCTGGTCCACTTCCAGCTCAGGAAACCACACCTGCCAGAACCCCCTCCCCAGCAGTTAGAGGGCAAGACACCATCTTCCCATTGCTGGGTGGAAGAAGGGATGCTGTTGCCTTCTGGGCTGCTCAGGTAATGCCCAGTGTCAGCCCTGTCAGACCCAGGGGAGGTGTTGGCTGCCCCACTGCCAGGTGCTACATGGAGGATGCACATGGTCCAACTCCCTGCTGATGCTGACGTAACTCCTGGGAGGCAGCCGGGAGTTGCCAGTGGGAAATTGGCCCACATCACTCAGAGCACTTGGGGAGCTGTGCAGAGAGGAGGTAATTGTTAAATGTGGGCTGAGATAGGCTGAGCGGGGAGGGCAGGAGGCCAGGGAGGTGGCAGATACCTCACCAAAGCTGGCTTGGTTTACACAAGTTAGGCTTTGTTCAGTATCTCCCTGAGGTTTTGTGGCTGGGAGGTACCACCCCGTGCTGCTCTGATGACAGGGAGCCAGGTGGCTGCTTTGTGGAGCCCTGCAGAACCTTCCCCAGCAGCTGTGCAGGACCCAGTGGTGACGGGATGAGGACACAGCAGGGCTGCCTCAGGTCCATCTCAGTGGCAGGCACCAAACATCCTGCGAACAGTGGCCTTGAAAACCCTTAGGAGAGCAGCATAGGGTGTAGCATGTATGGAGGGGGTGAAGCCTCCCTATCTGAACTGGGGGACAGTGGTCACAGCTTGCCTGTGTCCTGGGCAGCCTTTGCCTGGAAGCCAGGCTGAGGGAAGCAGCAGCAGCGGGTTGGGGGCTGTAACCCACCCTGTCTTGATCATGGTCCTGACTACTAGCAAAAGCATCACCTGGGACAGAAGTTTTGGTCCACATTGACTTCAGACCCAGGGCACAGGGCTGCTCAGAGCTAATAGCATCCACTGGGCCAGCCCGCAGTCCCCGTGTTCCCCTTGAAGGACACCAGGGGATACCTGTAGTTGGGCAGGAGACAGGCCCTGACTGCTGAGACAAGCTCCTTTTGCCTTCAAGCCTCCATATACATGCTTGAGCCCACTATAGATGATGTTGTGATGGCTAACAGTGCTGGGATATGGCCTCTCTGTGCCTGGGGAAGATTTTGCTGCTTGCAGTGGTACCAGCCAAGAAGTGAAGACCCATCACTGCCTTGAATAAACAGATTAGGTCCCTCTTGTGACAAATCTCGTTGGCACTGGGGTCTATCAGATACCTGGATTGTGCACTAAAGCACAACTCTTCCCCATGGGCAGTCTCAGCTCCCTGACATGTGCCTGAGCTTGGTACATAAGATGCCCATGGTGCAGAGCTGGCTCCTGACACCTGTATCCTTTTCCATTGTCACACATCACCAAAGCAGAGCCTCCTGTCCTGCAGGTATAACCTGCCCTTGTCCTTGTCCTGGCACTGCCTCACACATGCTGTGCTCAGCCACGTAGCCACGCTCTGTGTAGTTTGCCGCCAGCACCCTCCAGCCCATGTGTCACCTGCAAACCTGGTTGGTGATGATGCCACCTCCCTTCTTGCTAGTGCCACAATCAAGCCAGCGTCTTCAGAACCTGTCAGCAGGGCCCTGCCGACACTGCCCTGCCTTCTGCCTTGTTGACCTCCCTCCTTGAGCTGCATATCCCCAGCACCACACTGGCACAACTCCAGCACATCCCCTGCAATCAACCAGACAGAGTGTGTGTCTCTGCACTAAACCCCTGCAACAATAAAAGGCAAAGGCCTGGCCAACTCACGCACTTACCCTCACCAAGCCAGGCTGGAGCTCAGGTTCACAGCAGCATCGCTCCTCTCCCACCCTGGGTCCATGCCCACCAGTCCCCATTCACTCCTCAGCTGTGGCTACACAGAGGAGATCCCAGTGGGGAGAGATGCCCCTGGGCTCTTCTACTGAGCAGGGTCCTGTGCTCAAAGCCAGCCTTAGTCACGCTCCTTGCTTTGCTGCAGGAAAGTACATCAGCCCCTTGGAGCCTGCCTGCCCTGAGGCTTTGCCGGCTCACATGGAGTGCAGGAGAAGCACAAGGGTCTGGTTTGTGCAGCACAATGGCCTCATGGGTTGCAGGAGGCTGTACAGAATCTCACAGCATACAGACCTCCCAAGCTGCTGCCACAGACCCCAGGGTCTCTGGCTGTCCCCTGTTCTGCAGGCACAGCCCACTGGCCTCTACACTGCCTTCTGCTCATCTCTGCCTGGCCCCCAGGATGGGACAAGCTATTTTGTTGGTCCTTTCCAGTACATCCAGCCCCTGGATTCCCAGCCTGTTGCACCCCAAATGTGTCATCCTGTGCTCCCCCTTACTGAGTGCTTCCAATTAGGGACAACCTCCCCACCAACACCACTGCAAACCCTCCATGAAAATCACAGGGGAGCAGAAAAACACTGCACCTGAGGCTGGAAGTGCCTTGCACTTTCAGTGGCTAAATAGTGCCTGGCAGAGCAAGAGCGAGGAGCCCGGGTGAGGCAGCTCCCTATCTGCTTGCTTCCTCGGCCACGGCTCGGAGGCTGTGCTGGCTCCCCAGCACCTGCCTCCCCCCAGCCTGCAGGCCCCGGGGCAGCGCGCAAGGAGTGACAGGTGAGTTGGCAGCAGCCTGGCTCCAGCATCCCTCGGCGCTCCTTCAAAACCAAGCCCTTTGCACTCTGTGTTTCTGCCATGATGAACCCGCAGACATCAAGGAGAAGTAATTCGCTGGGATTCTTCTGGCCAGGTGTGTCCCGACTCCCACACACCACTCTCACCCATGTGGATGGGAGACACGTGCTCTGATGTTTCCCGACACCCGGCATCACTGCTGGCTTGTGGTTGCTGGAAACACTGGTGGGGAGTTGGGCTGGTTTCTCTTCGAGGCTGTGAAGTCCCTGGGTGGGTATCAGTTCAGGGTTTGCCCTTCCCAGGGGACAGGTCATGAGACACTAAACAAGCCAGGTGCTTGCAAAGATTACCAAGGCAGCTTTACTCTGGACAGGACAAAACCAGCTCCAAAGGACGCAGGGATGCTCTGCCCTTCCCTCCATCACGCAGGTTTGGAGCATCCTTTGGCTTTAGGCAAGTCCTATCATATACCCAAGCTGTTGTTGCTCTGAATCACCTAGTCTGCCTCCTGCTGCTGCTCTGGCAGCTGATAGCCTTCCTCAACAGGGCCAGGAACAAACCCTCTGGTCTGGTTTCCAGGTTTCCCTGGTCTCTGACAATCCCTCTGAGCTTTTAATTCATGGCTCTGGAGCCTAACCACACTATCCCATCCATCCCTGGCATCCCATGCCCCATCTCATGGCAGGGCTTTGGGGTAGCTATGAGAAGGCTCAGGGAGGAGGATCCCAAGCATGGCTGGTGGGGCAACTTGGTTACCCTGTATCATGGTACCTTAGCAGGGAAATCATTCTGGGAGGCTCAGTATCGGCTGTGCCTATTGCAGAGCTGGGCTGGTGGGCCAGGCCCTGAGGACTGGGACATGCCCAGCTCCTGATGACTTAACAGGAGCTCTGCTGGGCATTAAGCAGGAACACAGGGCGTGTCCCTACCCCAGCATGGAGCAGCTCAGTGCCATGCCCCAACTAGAGACTATTCCACCCAACTAGGGTCTTGGGGCCTTGGGCCAGGGCAGAAGCCTCTCCCAGGGGGGTTTTCCAAGGAAGGGATGCTGAGCAAAGCTCCTCAAACTGGGCCTTTCCCATTGAGGCACATAGTAGCCCCTGTCAGGATGGGCTGGGTATCTCTTCAAGCTGGCACTGCTGCAAGCTTCTACATCTCCCAGGAAAGCTGCAAAGAGACAGCCAGTGAAGGCACATGATCCCCAGCATCTGGTGAGGTTCTGGCACACTCAGCCGTAGCCTGGGCTTGGTGACAGCCGGGCTCAGCCCAAAGTGCTGAGTCGGCTGAATCCAGGCCAGGATGGCTCCTGCCCTCGAAGCAAGCCAAGAGTCTGAGAGTGTCACAGAGTCAGGGATCAGATGACAAAGACATCATCCCACAAGCCCCCCACTCCTTACCCAGATCCCACCACCCTTCCTGGGGCCAGCCTGGCCTGTGGAGGCTGAGCGGTGGCGCTGGGGGCTGGGAACACCCTGCCTGTGGCTTTCCTCCTAATAACGAGGGGATGACGCCATGTGCGCAAGCTGTTCCTAAGGGAAGAATGTCCTTTCTTCCCGTGCCATGTGGTGGCCAGATAAGTACAGGCCTCCAGCTCAGCAGCCTCTGCATGGCTTGCCATCACAAAGTGTACCTTCCACATCTGGCCTGAGTTCTCCACAGCTTCTGGGGCTGCACCCTCCCTCTTCCCAGCACATCTGGGCCAGGCAGCACTGAGATGGTGAAGCCAGAGATACTGTGAGAGGATGGGATGCATCAGGAAGGGATAGTTCTTCATCTCCTACAGGGAGTGGCTGGCACCAGGGACCCTTCTGCAACTGGAAGGGGGATCCTGTGGCTGTGTCATGCACCTTACACTGCTACAGTGGTCCTGCTTATATGGTTATAGTGCCCCTTCTGATATAGCTATAGGGACCCCCACTTATGCATCTACCTGGGACGCCTTCATACTTTGACAAGGACCCTTTGACCTTGGAGGCTGCCCATGTGTACACAGGTACTTCTTCACCTCCCTCTGCCCAGCAATAAAGATGGGGTCCCAGTTTAATAGCCCACAGTGTTACAGTTCTGCAATAGGACAATTCCCCTGTGTTCCCAGGCCTCAGGGCTGCCTTTGTAGCCTTGTCTCCACTGCCCAGAGGTCAGAATTGCTGCTGTGGCAAACACCCATGAAAATAAGCCAGGGTAGACAGATTCCAGCACCCCAGTGGGCAGGGGAGCCTCAGAAGGCAGGCAGGGATCTCCGGTGCATGGCTAGCTGCAGGAGTCAGCAGAGCTGAGTGAGGCTCTCCTATCTGGGCTGGAGACAGCGCATCCTCCACTGGGAAGCAGGGAGAGAACCAGGAGCTGGATCAGGAATGGGGACAAGTCAGAGCACGGGGAAGAGGCCCTGATCAGCCAGCAGTTCCCACTTGGGCTGTCCCAAGGATGCATTGCAGGGCCAGGGCTCACCCCACTGCCGTTCCTCGCCTGCCAGCCCCTGGGGACCCGTTTCTCTCCCGAGGGGTGCCAGGCTCTTCCTCCAGCAAGCCGGCAGCATGAGGAGCACCGAGCAGCTCTCCCTGCCCTGTGTCCCGCGTGTCCTGGGCACCCATAGGTGGGTGGCCGGGGTGTGCAGCACAGGTGTGAGGGCGTGCGCGTGTGCATCCACTGCCCTCTGCTGAGGGAGCGCCGGCAGCTCACACAGCCGAGAGCGGGGCTGCGCTTGGGGCTCGGGGTGGGGCTGCGTACGGGCAGCCTTGTGAGATCGGATGGGACCTCTCACGGGGTGCTGTTTTCTGGCCATAGTCTCCTGATCCTGGCTGGTTCCCATGCCGAGGGGTTCCCGGCTGCTCCCAGGCTTCCCTCTCCATACCTTCCCTCTCCGTACCTTCCCTCGTTTAGAACTGAGCTGGGTCTCTCCATTTTCCCCTTCCTATTATTTGCTTGAGGAGGTGTATGTGCAATTATCCAGCTATTTTTAATTTCTTCCAGCCCCAGCCAAGCAGATCCGTATGTATTAATACCCAGGAGCAGGGAGGTACCAAGAAGCTGGCTGTCAGCAGTGGGATGGCAACTTACCTGCCTGAGTTGGCCATGCCAATGGTACCAGAGCTACCTCCAGCAGCCCTGCTCCCCTTCACCCTGCCCTGGAGGTGTGAGGCACTTCTTCTCAGCCCTCATGCCCGATCGATGTAGCAGATGATCGCAACAAGCCAACAGGGTCTGGCTAGGCATGGCCCAAATGTGATTCTGAGACAGAGCAGGAGGGTGTCAGTAGGACTGAATCCAGCCTCTCTCTGCAGCACTTCTATTCGCCTGGGGAGCTGCAAGCAAATGCTTTGCTGCCTGGAGGGTCTTGATGGGTCTAGGGGGTACCTTTAGCTGCCAGATGTGCTGGAGAGGAGCTGCTCCCCCTCCCCACATGCTGTTCATTTTTTAATTTTTCCATCCCTGGTGGTGTTCAAGGCCAGGTTGGACAGAGCCTTGGGTGGCATGGTTTAGTGTGAGGTGTCCCTGCCCATGGCAGGGGCGTTGGAACTTGATGATCTTAAGGTCCTTTATAACCCTAACTATTCTATGACTCTATTCCCTTGATGCCTTTCTGTAAATGGGCCACTTAATTCAAAGCCCTTGGAGGAAAGGAGGTGAGGATCTCTGATTACCTCTGCACTTGTAAAACAAACAGTCCCAGGGCAATCCCAGGCACAGTAGAGGGACTGTCCCCATGAGAATTTTTAGCAGTGCCCTGGTGTGCTTTTGACTTGGGCCAGCTTGCACTGATCCAGGCAATTTTTCTTTGTGGTTAAGGACTTAGCCTGGGTCAGGAACAGCCCCAGCAGTATCTGGCACACAGGCTGCCCATTTGCAGTATATGTTTCACAGCCTAAAGGTGGGCTGGTCCATGGTAGAGGTCCTCAGGGACACAGGACAGCACTGGTTTTGTTTAACTTAGTGTAGGTCTGTAAAGCATCATTCCCAGAAAGCCTGGTGATGGGCACTTTGGAAATACAGCCCCACTGACCATGGCTCTCAAGCTGGTAGCAGCAGTGAGACTCTACTGCAGCTCTTGGATGAGATGAAGATTAAGGAGACTTTCAAGGGCTGTGCCATGCGACAGCAGACACAGCAAGGGCTGGGGACAGATCCCATGGGTGTGATGGGCTGGGAGTCCACCCATCCATGACCTGGGACAGCCCCAGCCCATGTCCCTCTACCCTGCCTCCCCCATACATCAATAGCAATGAGGTTTATTCACATACTTACAGAAACACTGCAGTGATGCCCAAGGGCTTCCATGCTCAGGACCTTGCCGAGCATCACTTTCTCTCTCCCACCATGGCTGGACAACACAGGCTGTGTTTGCATGACCGCCAGGCCTGAGGATGGGGGAAGGATGCATGCAGATGTGTGTGCATGTGTGTGCGTGCGTGTGCACACGCACCTGTGCCAGGCAGGCGCCCTTGGCGTGCTCCATACCCGTGTTTGTGCTGAGTTTGCCATGTGCGTTTCAGGGCACGTGTGCAATCTGGCAGCCCAGCGCGGGCGCTCTGTGTGGGCAGGGGGTGTTTTGCTCAATACATGCCTTCACCTACGGTTGCGGTTTTGATGCAGAGAAAGACGGGGCTTTTGATGTCAGTGTGCGAGCGCATGTGCTCTGCGGGGGTTTCACACACGCTGTGTGCAGCCTGCATGGATGTGTGTGTGTGTTTGCACGTGCATGTATGTGTGCACGTGTGTGAAGTGTGAGATCAGTGTCTCAGCTGGCCGCCGCTCTGGCTGCTGGAATCCCTGCCTCCCAGGCCATGTTATAGATGAATACACTTGAAAGCATTTTTTCCCCCTTAGCCACCAGATTTCACTGGGAGAAGAAAAGGAACCGGGCACTTTATCTTCATTAGCAGCTGGGAGCCTCTTGGGGCTGCTTTTGTCTGGGCGATGATCCCTCCGCCCCTGCTCTTATCCCCTGTCCTCACTCATTAGCCTATTCCAGAGGGGAAAGGGGCTGGCTGGCAGGGTCCTGAGTCTCCTCTGCACCTCCATTCCGACTGGTCACCATGTGCCACAGCCCAGTGGCCTTCTCCATCCCCTCTAGGCAGGAGGGCCGGGAGGTGAGGGGACAGGTCCCCTTGCTTATCTGCTCTGGGAGACCCCAGAGCCATGTTAGGCCTCAAGAAGCCCCTTTAGTTGCAAGCTGCTGCCACCCCTGGGTGGCTTTGGCCAGTGCTCGCTCAGGGTCTAGAGGGGCTGGGGACGAGGTGGGAGGTGGCTTCATGTGCACGCACCCTGTGAAGGCTGGAACTGGGTAGGCTGAGGGCAGACCTCATCCTTCTAGATCTGCTCATCACCGGGAATCGCTCATGCCCACATCCTTTAATACCCAGTAACCATGACAACTGCCGTGGAGCTGTCATCCTGTCCCCAGGCCAGCCACCACAGGGGTCCTTGCAGAGGGGAACAGAGGGGTCTTAAGGCAGAAGCTTTTCTTGAATCACTGCTGCATGCAGAGTGGCACATTGGCTGCACATTGCCCCGCTGCAGAGGCCTGAGGCAGTCTGGAGGGGAGACCGCACTGCTCCCCCTGGGGTGCCAGGGCATCCCTGGGCAGAGCCAGGGCTGCTGCTGCCAGGAGCAGGGCAGGATGCTTGGGCCACCTTGACTGTGGGGAAGGCTTTGGGGAAAGTTGGGGGCAGAGACAGTTTCTGTTCCCCTCCTCCTAGCCCAGATGCTGGGGGTTCAGTGAGACAGTGAGGCGGGGGTGTTAGGGGCAGACTGCCTTAGGTAACATTCCTTCCCACTTAAAAGGAGCCATAAATCACTCACTCTTTATTAAAAGCTCTGCCCAACCGGGAGAGAAATGTCAGGAACATAAATCAAATCCACTGCTCTCTTGCAAGGGTCCTGGCTTGCCAAGGACTGCTCCCTCCACTGTCCCCAGGTAAGGCACAGCACAGCCACACTCTTTGCATCCATCCCCATGGACAAGAGATGGGGATGGAGGTCAGGATTGGATGGTAGGAGCTCTTGAAAACCCAGACTCCCTGTGCAAATCTTTACCTCAGGGGCTTGTAAGGAATAAAAGGAGGGCCCACCCAGGGTGTTTTTGTGGCCCAAGTCCTCCATTTCCCCTGCTCCTCAGGACTGCAGGAGGAGCAGGGAAGCACCTCAGCCAGCTGGGCGTAGGGATGCCACAGAGTTGCCAGTGCAGACCAAGCACAGCCACAGGCAGAGAGTAGCCTCTCCTGGGGCTGCCAGGAAGGAGACCCTTTCTCCCTTCACCTGCTTGGCGGTGAGGAGGGCTGGCCTTCCTCACACAGGCTAAGGCTGGCCTTCCCTCTGCTCAGGAACTGAAAGACCCCAACTAAAGCCAAACACCTCCTGCAACCTCCCTGATATCCTGCTGCCAGTAAGGATTTTGCCCTAAAAGATGGAAACTAGCCCCATTCCTGCCCACCCTGGAAGCAGGGCTGTATCAGGTAAGAAAACACCCCATCCCAAAGCCCAAGACACCCATACCTGCCTCTTGCCTTCACAGAGGGGGGCTGGGGCGGGAGATAAAGGTAGGAGAGAGCCTGAGCAGGAGAAGGACTCGCTTATGCAGCGTTAAAGCAGCCGGCATGGAGGTAGCTGCACTTGCCTCGCCATCTCCTGTTTTTCCAGTTAGATGCGTGGCTTAATATAGCAGCACTTATGTTGTAAAATATCGCTCATAAAACGCAGGGGATGTGCTGTGTGGGAGCTTTCACAAGCCAATCCCCAGCTGCTTTTTGATGTTGGCTTGGAAATTGCAGCATCCTGGCAACGGCTGCTCGCTGGGGTTTGTGTGCAGCCAGGCCAAACCTTCCCCAGGTGTAAGCCTGCAGAGATCTGCAGGTTCCAGACGAGCTTTGAGGATTTCCATCTGCTCCAGGTTCTCTGTCTGGAGTGAAGGAGAGTTGTTGGGGTTGATGTGGGATCGATGCATGTGCAAATGACCCATACATCTCAGCCAACCCCTGGTACCATGGAGCTGGTGCCATGGGAGCCTCTCCTTAGTGAGGAATATCAGGTATGAGGCCCAGGGAATAGGCAGTGACCAGCAGCACCCACTGCTGCTGCCAGCACTGTCTCTGAACACCAAGGATGCAGTATGGGTTTCTGTGATGGGTCTCGTCCCCCATCAGCTGTGTTGGTGGGAGAAATCACTGCCTTGCTGCTTGCAACAGCACTGGCCTTTCTCAAATGACTTCCCCAGGGAGGAAGCAGGCTGATAAAGAAACTTGCTCAGGCAAAATCAGGCCATGCTCAGGCAGTTTGCACGAAGCTGGGCATCCCCATGTGTGATGGCTGAGCACCCTTGGCCTCATCCTGCATGGAAGGGTTTGGCTCTGTGGGGTACCACCAGGCTGCAAGAGGCAGCCAAGGATAGTTCATCTTCCTCCCTCATTCCAGGCCTCAGCTGGAGAGGGAATGGGCTGGGGGGGAAAGAAAGGGGATGAGGGGGAAGGAATTGGAATCATCTTGCTTGGGAAACCGCCGGGACTCTTCCATCAAAGGGAAGGAAGCCCTAGGCGCAGGCCCGCAGGCTTTCATGAACCACTTACTGCAAACCCTGGCCCCCATGGGTCTGTTTATCCTGGCACGGGAGAGCCCATAAACCACAGTCCTGAGCTGGCTCATGGGGCATGGCTTTCCTCCCCACTGCAGTGGAGCTGGATCAGACTGCCAGGTGCAGGAGGGGGGCTGCCAAGCCTGGCCAGAGCATGGCCATTGCCCTGCTGGGCTGTGGGAAAGGTGTCCCCATCCCCACATCGCTGGAGCCAGAAGTGAGCTCTTCTGCTCCCATCAGTTCTCCAAGGCTGTGCTCAGTCCCCATGCAGCATCCCTGGAGCAGCTGAGGGTCACCAGGGCACAGAGTACATGAGGTTGAACCACAGCTACTCCCAGATTTGAGTACAGGTCCTGGGCTAAGAACAAGGGGCTAGAAGTGTGTTGAGAGCTTGTCACCACAGCTGGCTAGCACCCCCAGAGGTCCTGGCCCATTAAGTGTCTCTCCCAGCTGGGCTGATCCAAGGTGCTCCATAGTTTCCCGCATTCCCTCCTGCCTGCCACCCATCATATTTTGCATTTCTCCCTCTATCTTATCTCCCTGCCGGCTCACCCCTTTGCAGCTGGTCTCTTGTTTTCCCTCTGCCCTCTCCCTTACTCCTTGGCCCCACCTGCTCAGCCCCAGCCCAGCTCCTGTGCTGAAGGACCTCAAAGCAGGTCCCAGATAAGGGCCAGACCAAACAAGAACCTTTTGTGCCACACTGAGCTCATCCAGAGAAACTGGACGAAGACCTGACCTGGGCAGAGGAAGAGCAATGCTTGGAGGGACTGATTGGTTTGGTATTTCCATGCAGTGCCAGACACGCAGCATAATCCTGCCTCAGTTTCCCCACTTCTCTGAAAATCATGAAGGATCCTCACAGCAGCATCCTTCCTTTGAGCAGGGGAGGGAGGAGGGCCTGTGTCAAGGGCTGAGATGGGGAAGGAGGGCACATGTCCTGCTGAGAGATGCTGTCAGTGCTAAGCCCTGCGTGCACAGTGGGGCTGGCAGCCAGCAAGTGCAGGGAATAAAATTCTCCCCCCTCCCGGCCTGCGGCCGGGTTAATATTCCCTCTAACGACAGACGGCTCCTTTTATCCTCTCTTGTGCTCCCGCCAGTGATTTAATCTTGGAACAAGCCGTGATTATTTCCTGTACAGCTGCCTCCCTCGCTTCCACCACAGACCAGGCTTGACAGCATCCCACCAGGCAAGGAGCAGACCCTCCTCCAGGAGAGGAGGCCAACAGACCCTCTCCAAACCCCTGTCTGCCCAGTCCCTGTGCCCCTGCCTGTCACACAATGGGAGTGCCACAAAGAGAGGAGGGACAGACTGTGATGGAATACCTGCATGGACCTGGCAAGCATCAGGAGAGAAAAGGGGCTAGGAAAGTCAGTGGATTGCTTGTCCAGGGGGTCTTCCAGGTCCCAGCTTCATGGGGCAGGTCTAGGGCTGTAAGAAAAGGCTGGTGGGTCTCAGACTGGCTCCCTGGAGTTAGCACAGTATCAGCACAGAAACACCTATCCCTGGATCCAAGCTAAGGTATAGAGCAGCTGGATCTCAGTCTGCCAGTTCTCAGCAGCCCTGAGCCAAGCCCCATAGAGGCAATGAGAAGTCAGGTGAAGAATTTGCCCTCATAGCCCTTTGCATCTCACAGGGCTGCAGTGCTTCAGCAGATGCATCCCCACCTCAGGATCACAGAGCCTGCGATCCCATCAACAGCCACAGGAGAGCTGGTGGCATGGCCTGCAGCAGCTCCAGAGGGTCAGGGGTCCTTGGGAACCCACATGCAGCTGGCACAAGCAAGATCTGCTTTACATGCAGAGCTTGGCAGGGGCTGGGACTGACTCCATCCTCATCTGTGCAGCAAATGCAGTCAGCCCCAAGCACCAGAAAAACACGAGGCCAGAACCCCACCGAGGACGATGTCCTGAGTCTCCCTTGTGTGGCTGTTGAGGAGAAGGCTTCGAAAATACTGGATCAGTATCTACTGTCTACCTGCAAGCAGGCAACTTCCCTGTGCTACTGGGCAGGTGGGATCAGCGAGGATCAGCACTTGTCACCAGAGCATGTGGACAGAACATGGATGCTTGCCTTTCATGTGTGCACTACCTGGAGGTCTGGGGAAGGCCAGCATACTTCCTTGCTAGGGCAGGAAAAACCAGGCAGCAGGAAACCAGAGTTGGCCCAGGGCCACTCCAGCAACAGCAAAACGCGGGGTGCAGCTCCACCTGGTGGGCAGCGAGGTCCCCCCGAGTGTCATCAGGTCTCTTTGGCCACCAGACCGGGACAAGGTGCTCCAAGAGCTGAACCTATGACCCTGCCATCTCTGTCACCACTGGGAAAGATAGCAGGGGACGGCAGTCTCACCCCAGGATCTGGGCTGCTCCAGCACTTAGGGATGCGGGGGCAGCATCAGCCTGTGGATGCACAAGCTGCTGCGCACACACAAATGCACCTCAGCATGCACACAGCCTGTGCGGTGAGCATGGGGACAGCTGGTGCAGTGCTAGCTGTGACCCTGGGACAGGGCCTTTGCTCACTGAGGCTCCCATGTGCCTGCAGGAGGAGGTTAAATGAAGAGAGTTGCAATCCTGTGGGGCTGGACTGCTCAGCTCCTTCCACCCAGGGAAGTGTGGGAACAAGTCTGACCTGGAAGCCAGGAGTCCTGAGCTCAGCACCCAGCATCCTCCATGATGCTGGACCAATCCTTGCCACCTGCCATGGAGGAGCACAGCTGCTTTCCCTTGCCCCGTTCTTCCCCCTGCTCTCTTTCCCCTGATCTGGAATGCCTCTCACACACAGAACTCCGTGGCACCCCTTCCATCGCAGAACAAAGACCTTAACCTTTTCATCCACAGCCCTCTCACCGCCAGAAGGCCCCAGAGATGTCCCCTCTTCTGTGCGGGCTGCAGGATGGGAGCTGCTGGATCTTCACAGGCAGATGATGGGTAGCAGGAAGGAACCGCCACCACCAGAACATCAACCAGACACTTTCCCTCAGCCAAGTGGCAGCTTCTTCCAGCTATGCCAATGTCTTGACAGCCAGAGAGGCTGCCCAAAGCGGGGAGGAGGCAGAGAGCTGCGGCGATGCGCTGGGCACGGAGCCGCGGGCTCCAGACAGCCCGGAGATGGGGAAGGGACCCAGAGCTGCGCAGGGCCCTCCCCGGGGAGCTCCGAGCGCGGCTGCCGCGAGAGGGCAGCACAGGCACCGGCCGGCGACTCCGCGGAGGCCTCCGGCAGTTGCGGGGCGCGCACATCCCCGCCTCGCCTCTTCAGGGACTCCAGCTCAGCGACCACCCGCCACCTCCCGTGCTAATGGAACCCTAATTGTCTGTGGAGGGGGATAATTAGCCCCTTCATTAACCTTCATCAGCCTGCAGCTGTATGGGTTTCCTCCTGCCGCCATAGGGATGGGCTGGCGGGCATTTAAACAGGTAGTGGGTATGCTTGGGACTTCCCTGTTACACCTTCCTGTCCCACTCAGAGATGAGACCGTCTTTCCTTAAGGATTTTAATAGCAGCAGACCTGGGAGGGATGTGAGCTCTGAGCATAGCCCCTATACCAATCTCCATCCTTGCCCTATACCAGTAAGGGGTACTTGCCTCCTCACCAGAAGAAGCTGAGGGCTGCCTAGTAGCAGGATCCCTCTCCCTGCTCAGGGATGAGGAAGAAGAGATGTGTTTCCATGTAGATTCAAGGCCTGCTCTGCCTTGCACGTTTTCCACCCAGAGGAGCTGTGTTCCTCCATCTTTCTGAGACATTTCCAGCACTGCCGTTCAGCAAATGGCAAGACAAAAATAGCTTCTCTCCAGGGGCTGCAACGGGGCTGATCGACTTGGCTGTGCGATGCTCCATTCTGACATGTGAACCCAGGGCTGACCTCAGCGCAGGGACTGCAAAAGCTCCTCCAGCCATCTCAGGTAGGCACTGCCTCCCACCCCAAGCCACTCTAAGGGGGTGTCACAAGTTAAGCCTGGATCAGCTGCAGTGTCTGTGGGAAAAGGAGAAAGATGGAGGAGGACCAGCGATGGAGAAGGGAGAGCTGCCTGGGCTGAGGTACTCAGAAGCACAAGCAGGTTTCTCCTCCCTGGATGCTGCAGACAACCTGCCAGCCAGGTCCTCTGGGGCTTCCCATTGCTCAGGCAGCAGCGCTGAGGAGATTGCTAGCCTGCAGTGCGGGCTTGGGAGGGGGAGTAGCAGAGCTGTCAGACCTGCTCACTGAGAGATGTACCCAGACTGTGAGCTCTGTCTCCATGGGTAAAGCAGCACAGCACAGGAGCTGGCTGGCCAGTCGCTGCCAGGGAGACAGTCCTGCTCCCTGCCTGCCTTTGCCAATGCAGACAGACCACGCACAGCAAGTGAGCTATTAAAGAACAGCTCCAGTCAGCCAGCAAACACACACTCATTCATCATTCTGGAGCAGCAGGAGGAAGTGCCAGCTGCTTTTAGCCAGGACCCCTCACAAAGTCCATGCCCAACAGTTCAGCAGTCTAGAGGGGAACTGGGATCAGACTAAGGGGTCCAGGACCCTCCAAAATGCCTTTTTATGTCCTGGGAGCACTGGGAGAGCTGCCCTACCTCAGGCTGGGAGATTGTGTGTTTCTGACCCAGAGCCACAGTCCCAGCATGGCAGCATCATGCAGAGACAGCTTGGAGAGGACATGAGGGTTGGCATGGGTTTCACCATTCCCTATGTTCCCACCTGCACTGGACAGGCAGAGTTGCACAGCTCTGTGCAGTGGGAGGTTCAGCTCAGGTGGGCCTCCTGCTGCTGCCAGGCACCCACAGGGAACCATGTGGTTCCTGCAGGTCAACACTAGCTCTTTTACAGCCTTTGTAAAGGCTGTAATACTTTGTACAGTATTGCCTGGTTTTATCCCTGCTTCTCACCGCTGGTGCTGCTGATCTCTCCACCTGTATCCATCCTCAGAGCCCAGCCAGCTGTGCTGGGTACCAGAGTGCTCCAACTCCCCATCTGGAACAACCCTGATTCAAGACAGGGATACCCCTTTACACAGCCCAGATTGAGGGCCTGGACAAGAAACCATCCATTTATTGGTACTAGCATGTAGCTGAGGTATGTGTTATCCTGACAGGAGTGACCCTTAATAGCAAAGGATCTGCGCCTGCTAAGAGTGTCTCAGCAAAGCCTTGCCACCAGCAGCTGAAGATTTGGCCATGGGCAAGAGCCTGATAGCAGCTTTGAGACTGACAGTGCCTGGAGCCCTGCTCTGTTTTTCCCTCACATCCAAAGACATGCCATTCCAGCTGCCTGGGGTGGGAAGCCCTATTCCCTGTGGAAGGGAAATGCTGCCCTCCCTCCTGCTTTGTGCCTTTCCCTGCCAACTATTTACAACCAAACCCTAAAGGAAGAGCCAAGCAGAGATGGCCCCAAGGACGTAGTTTGTGCTACATCATTGCCAGCTTCAGGGCTGGAGCCTTAAGTGCAAAACTCAACAGCAGGGAAAAGATCCTCCTCTTTCACGTGGAAGAGCAGCTGCCTCCAAAGTAAGCTGCAAAGCTTCTTCTTTACCTGCATAAGAAACATCCTGCTGTTATCACAGAGCTTAGGTAATTCCCTGGTGCTTGCAGGAAGCCCTTGCTGCTGGCTTGGGCAGGGACTATGGGCTCACTGGCCTCCTTTACCCTAGAGCTGCTCCCACAGTGAGGGATAAGTTGCAGGCGAGAAAGAAAAAACTGGCCTTGGAGCTATTTCTGCTGCTCACAGCCAAGGCCTCAAGCTGGATTTTTAAACAGGTTTCAGCCAAATCTCCCTCGTGGGAATGGCAGGAGATGCACACACACACTGAGATGCTCAGTGCGGCAACAAGAAGCTCAGGTTGGGGGAGACAGGGGACCTCTTTGGCCCTGTCCTCTGTGTAGAAGGCTGCAAAGCCCAGCTCAGCACTGCTGAATATGAATAGCCCTTAATGTGTTCAGAGAAGCCAATTTAGGAGGGCTCACACAGGCTGGGGGCGGCCTCCTGTGTTTCAGATGAAGCAATTTTACTCCAGCAGGAGCGAGCAGTATGCAGGAAGGGCTCTGCTTCCTCACCTGCAAAATTCAGCTGTGGATTTCTGATGAGACCATGTTTGCACATGAGAAAATTAGCCAATCCTCAAACATGCAAAGAGAGTGAAGACCACAAGCTCCTTCCCATCCCCTTCCTGTAGTTCCTCCATTTTCTCAGTAGGTTCAAGCCAGCTCCGTGTATTTAAAGGCACTGACTTAAAATCAGGAGCCTTGTCCTGATTTTCCTTCTCTGTTTTTGTACCCCTTCACCAAATCCTCCTGGTTACTTCAGCCCAGCCTAAGCTTGCCTTGGCTGAGTGGTGCTGGCCTAGAGCTGCTTTGATTCTGGCCACTCCCAAAGCAAACCTGTGTGTCTGGGGGGGTGTGTGCACATGTGAGTGTTCTTTGCAGATCCAACTGCGGCCTCCTGCAAGGTAACAGCATGACAGGGCTGGCTGCAGCACAGGACAGGTGGGAATGTGACTTTGTTCCTCTTCCCTGCCACAGCACAGAGGCCATAGCCTCTGCTGTGCCCCCAGATGTGGCATATCAGCCTCAGGCATCGGGAGGCCCAGCTGGAGGTCTGAAACCCAGCTCTGAGCCCTCACTTTCATTGCAAACACCTGCCGCATCAGCAATGCAGGAGGAAGTGGGGGAGGCTGGCTTAGCTCCTCCCGGTTGATAATTCATTACTGCCTGTTAGCCCAGATCCATCCCGCAGCAGCTACATCCTGGCACTGACATGTGCTCATTTCACACATAAAATGCTGTATCAAAATGCATCATCTAGACATTCTCCATGAAACCTTTCCCAGCTGCCTCACCCGGCACTTTACATGCAGAAGCAGTCTTGGGAATTGGGGCATTTTGTTCTAATGGATGCCTGGCACCTGCGGTAGCAATCAGAGCTGCGGGATCCATCCTCCAGCTCATGAGAACCACAGTTGGATCTTCCTGCAAGGGGCAGAGCAGCAGAGAGTGTAGGTTACATCCATAGCCTGTTTGGATCTGCAGGGGGAGAAGCAGGCTGTGTGGACGTGGCTGGTTTACTGCATACCATTTTGCAGTGATGCAGAAGTACGGCATCTCTTCTCTCCTCCCCTGAGAGCTCTGGGAGCCCTGGGCAGCAGGGCTGGCTTGGGCTTGCCTTGGGGACCTGGAGGAGTCTCCTTTCCTTTTCTCCACAGTCCCTGACTTTGGCCTGATGCTGGTGACCATCAGCATGGTGGTAAATCTCCTCTTCAAGGCTGAATGAGAAGAAGCAGGGTAGGCTGGGGGACCCAACGCTTGCACAGCAGGGCTGGGTGTGCTCCCCCCAGGTTGGGTGCCTCCTGACTCCCTATACAGCTGTATCCAGGGTTGGGCTTGTTCTCATGAGAACTGGGACTCTGCCACCAGAACTAGGACCTTCATGGTGGCTGTTGAGTCACAGTCAGCCTTTCCCCAGCCCCAAACCTTCTCCAGCTGACCCCCAGCATACATTCACAGCCTTCAGCCCTCACAGCCTTCACCTCTCCTCATCTTCCCCTCTTGCATTCCACAGGGCCCTTCTTCCCACTGTGTCGCCCTAGCACCGTTTGGAGGAGATCTGCTGGTGCGGGGAGGTTCGTCCCTCGCCTTGCAGGTAAGAATACAGAGCAGGACCTGGGTGAGAGAGGCTAATTTCAGAAGACCCTCTTCCTTTCCCCCAGACCCTTCCCGTGCCCCTTTGTCCTCTGGGAACCTCCCCCAGGGCCTTGCCGTCTCCCCATGTCCCTAACACAGAGGGCTGAAGGAGCTGCAACACCACTGCAGGTACCAGCCACACCCTCCCGGTGGGAGCACCAGGCTCCCTCCCATCGGTGAAGGTCACGCCGGGGCGGCGGCCGCCCATCAGAACCGCGCCGAGCTCCCCCCTCCTCCCCCCGCCGCCCACCGGCGAAGGGGCGGGTCGCACCGGGGGCCCGTGCGGCTGCGATTGGCTGTTGGCGGGGAGGCGGGGAGCGGCGGGGCCGCGGCTGGCTGCAGCGGCGGGCGCGGAGCCCAGAGCGGGCGCGGCGGAGCATCTTCGGGCATTGCTGCCCCGGTGCGGGCCGCCTTCCCCGCAGCCCCCGGCCTCCTATGGGCGGTGCCGGCGCCCCGGCCCCCGCACGCCCGTCCCGCTCGGCGTTAGCATGGGCACGGTGCTCTCCCTCTCCCCCGCCGCCTCTTCAGGCAAGGGCGGAGGCGGCGGGGGGCTGCTGGCCGACAAGGCACCGGGCAGGGTGCCGGGCAAAGGCGAGAGCCGGCTGAAGCGGCCCGGCGTGCTCATCTCGGCGCTCACCTGGAAGCGGCTGGTGGCTGCCTCGGCCAAGAAGAAGAAGAGCACCAAGAAGGTGACGCCGAAGCCCGGCGGCGGGGCCCCACCGGGGGCCCCAGGCCAGCCCGACCCGCTGGTGGTGCAGCGCAACCGTGAGAACTTGCGCAAGTCGGTGGTGGGGCCGGCGGAAGGCGCTAAGCAAGGCCCGCTGGCCGTGCCGGTGCCCACCGTGCCCTCGGCGCCGCAGGAGCTGCACCCGGGCTCCGGCGGGGGGAAGCCGCCGCCGCCGCAGGCCGGCAGCCGAGCCCCAGGGTCCCCGCGCCGCGTGGTGGTGCAGGCGTCCACCGGCGAGCTGCTGCGCTGCTTGGGGGACTTCGTGTGCCGCCGCTGCTACCGCCTGAAGGAGCTGAGCCCCGGCGAGCTCATCTCCTGGTTCCGCAGCGTGGACCGCTCGCTACTGCTGCAGGGCTGGCAGGACCAGGGTTTCATCACCCCAGCTAACCTGGTGTTCGTCTACCTGCTGTGCCGGGAAGCGCTGCGAGGCGAAGACATCGGAACCCAGGCTGAGCTGCAGGCCGCCTTCCTCACCTGCCTCTATCTCGCCTACTCCTACATGGGCAACGAAATCTCCTACCCGCTCAAGCCCTTCCTGGTGGAGGGCGACAAGGGGCGCTTCTGGGAGCGCTGCCTGGGCATCATCCAGCGCCTCAGCGCCAAGATGCTGCGAATCAACGCGGACCCCCACTACTTCACGCAACTCTTCCAGGACCTCAAGAGCGAGGGCGAGGGCGGAGACGGGTCCAAGCACTGGACGATCAGCCTGGATCGCTAGGGAGGTACCAGGCCTCCGGCGCCGGGAGAAGGGGCAGTGCACCGAGAGGCGGGGGAGGCGAAGGACTGCCGGATTCCCCCCCACCCCCTTTTCCACCCGCCCCGTATCCTCCTTGCCTTCCCTCCCCTTCCCGGCCTCCAGCTCCATAGAGACGCTGCTTGGACCCTCCCTGCTTCTGATCCGACCGTTCGCCCCTCTCCTCCCATCCCTTCCGACCCCAGCTGGGGTCAGCGCTCCGGGATTCCGGGACGGCGGCGAAGACCCGGGGAGCGGTGTAGTGGTGGTGGTCATATAGGAGTGTCCCTCCCGCTTGTGCGATAGGGAGACGGGAGGGAAGCTGCCGAGGAGCGGAGGCTCCTGAATGCGTTTTCTCTAGGGGGGGAAAACAAGGGGGAGAAATGGAGCTGGGTTCGCAGGGCAGGAGGGGTCAGGGGGGTGGGGGGTGTCTCTTGGATGCTGGGGGGCCCCAGGCAGACCATGCATGTGAACGAGGCCCCCCGCCCCGCCGCGGGCAGAGCCGGCCGCGCGGGAGCCGTGGCCCCGGAGCTGTCCGTGGTGCTGGAGCAGCCGCGCCTGAGCAGACAAAGGCGTGACGGGGGAGCGGGCAAGGCCGGGGGAGCCGCGGGCTTTCCTGTCGTGGGCGCTGCCTCCCTCCGCCCCACTCGCCCCACGTGGGGGATGCGGGCCCTCCCCGGGCATGGGTGATGCTGCCCCTCACCCCGCGGGAGCCGCTCCCTTGCCCCTTTGTTCGAGTTGCTGTGTGATGGGGAAGGGGAGCCCACCCCCCTTCCCGCGGGTAATCCTCCGCCCTCCGCGGTGCGCCCCACGAAACAGGATCCCGGTGGGGTGATTTCGGCTCCCCCCCCCCTCCTTTTGCCTTGCTGCGGGAAAAGAGGTCTGTGCCAGAGGAGGCCTAGAGAGCCCAGAAGGAGGGGCCTGCTATGGCCGGGAGGGGGGGTCCCCTCTTCTCTTGCTTTGCTTCACTGGAGAATAAAGAGGTGGCCTGGACAGGCCTGGTGGTGGTTCCCTGGACTTGCTGGGCTGTGGGGTGCAAGGGGAATTGGGGGGGTACCCCAAGATCCCAGTCAAGCCCCCTCTTCTCCCCAGGAGGAACTGGGGGGATGCTGGTTCTCAGAGGGGGTTTTACTCCCTGGTATGGGTTGGAGGTCAGAATTTCATCCTTGTTTGCTGTGTTCGAGGCTAGTCCTGGTCCACCTGAGGGCCTTCTGGCTCCCTGTGAGCTCCTCTGGCCACCTCCATTCCAAATGGAAATGCCTCATGCCTGTTGGCTGCACTGAATTTAATCAGGATTCCAAATCCTGTGTCACCTCCATTTTTTTTTCCTTTGTTTTTTCTAAAGCTGCTCCCCATCACTTCCTTCCTCCCTGTCTCTGCTCTGCAGGGCTGGGCTCCCTTCCCTGGCAGCAGTAGGCTGTGGGAGCAATGTTGCTAGCGCAGTTACCAGCCCTGTGCTTCTGCAGACCCCCAGAGAGAGGGGTGGGGAAACAGAAGGCTTTGCCTTTCTCATAGCTGGGTGCTATGCTTCAAGCTACTGAACTTGCCAGGTCTTCCTTAGCAGGATCCACAGCACATGCTCCCTGGTTGGGGTCTACATCCAGTGCTTCCCAGCCTCTCTGAGCCAGGCGCTCTGGCTCCCCTCAGTCAGGAAGAGCTGTGCTGGCTCTGCAGGTCATGGAGGGTAAGCTGGATTCCCTCTACCTTTGTGTGCATCAGCAGAGCTGCTAATTAGGCCCAATCTGGTCATTCAGGCAAAGCTGTGCTGCCAGGAAGACAGCACAGATGTCCCTGTGGCTGGGGCTGACCTGGCAGGGTGCTGTGCAAGGCTTTTCTGTGGCTGGGTAAACCCACCAAGACCCTTGCTGCTCTGCTTTCCCCTGTCCCTAATGGGGGCTCTTGTCCCTGCCTTCAGATTGACATTCATGTGACCTTGTGGTGAGCTGCCTGGGGCAAAATATACTCATGACTCACCCCAAATTTGGCCATATCCACATCTTGTGCCATGGAAGGTTTTTGCTCTGACTTACTCTGTTTAGACAGGAGTGGAATTGGACCCTTAGAGCTCTTATGGGGCTGCTGGGGGAGCCTGACAATCCTGATTGGCATTTTGCAAAGAGAGAAACTGAGGCATGGTGAGATGAAGCAGCATGCCACAATCCAGCAAGAGGGGTCTGAAGCAGTGCAGGGTTAACACCCCAGCTATCCATGCTGGCTCTCTCCACCCTGAGCAGGGGGTGTTTGTCCAGTGGCCCCCAACCCCCAGTCATGGGGCTTTATAGAGTCTCATCTCCAGAGCTAAGCAACCTGTCAGCGCTCACTAGTGGAGATTTCCCACCCTACAGATCCCCTTAAAGACAACCTCGGACCTTCCATCCTTAAGCTGCAGCCTTTTAAAATGCTTCCAGCTGCAGCAAGGCCATGTCCTTCCCCTCCTCCCTTGTGTTTCATTGATTAAGAGTGCTAGGCCTCATTGGGGGATTTAGAAAGAGCTAATTGCAGACTGGTAATTGAAGACAGCTTGGAGTCTCTGAAAATGTCAAGGAATGAGAGACGAGCTTAGATGCTCCCGTGCATTTAAATATGTGTTGTCGGCTCAGTCAGAGCCTTACTGAGGGGAGAGATGTCTGGTTTTCCCTTCCCCAGAGGACCTTGTACAGCTGCTGAGGGGAGCAGGGCAGGGGGAGCACTAACCCTTCCTTTCCTGGGAGCATTTTACTCCACACAAGGCAAAGGCAAAGTGGAGGGCAATACATGCAAGCTGGGGGTGGTACTTAAGGTGAGAATCCTCAGACGGGCTTGGGAGCTTGGCCTTTTCTCCTCTGAGAAGCTGTGTGCTTTAACCTGTCAGACCCCCTGCATGATGCTGTGGGGGTCTGGGCTCAGGAGCCACCTGGGGCTGGGGGGAGCAGTGCGGGGCTGAGACCCTCTCAGAACAGACTGAAAGTCCCCCTTTGCTGCTAGCTACAGGGCCCAGCAGTGTCTGGCCTTGCAGGGATGGAGGATTCACATCAGATTTGGGATTCAGAAGTAGAACAGCAGGACCGCGTGGGGGATCCATCACCGTAGGGTCTTGGTGAAGAATCCCAGCTCTTTCCTAGTTTGAAATTCCTCCAGCAGCAATACCTGTCCTCCCTATGTCTCACAGTGGACACCCCAGCTGCTCCACTCCATGTTGCAGCGAGGGAGGTGGGCAAAAACCACATGGTGCAGCCTGCAATGGGCTCAGCCCTCCTGCCCCCGGGAGGTCTCTTCTCAAGCTGTGGCATCCTTTTGCTCCCCAAGGCTGTGTAGGGCTGCTGGAGACACCCTGGGTAGCAGTGGGTGCCCAGGATGCATAGTCAGCCGTGAAAGTGGGGGTTTCTGCCCAGAGCTCGTGTGGAACTCCCATTGCCTTGCTGCTGTGTCTGCAGAGCAAGCTCCATGCACTGGATGTGCTGCCCATGGCACTGGGACATGGAGGAGCAATGGGTGGCTGGAGCAACCAGCCTGGCAATACCTGCCTCCTACTGCTGAACAAACAACGGTGAAGCTCTGCTCTTGCTATTAAGAGTTGGCAGCATCCCCCAGAGCGACTTGGAGCTGCTCCGTGGGGAGGAAACTGCTCCAGATGATGCAGACCCAGTGCCCACGTGGTTGGTGAAGAACCTACCTCAGCTCAGCTTTCTGCGTAAGCCTTTCTCCTCCGTTCGGCTGTGAGGATGATGGATAGCATGTTCCTCAAGGCAGATGGAAGTGGGAGGTCTGTCTTCTGCTTCTGTGGGAGCTACTTGGACACTGGTTCCATTTCAGCTTCAGGATGCTGCTGCTCTGCTAAACTGGGGATGATTTGTGGGTACAGGCTTCTGGTCCCCTTCCTGCTTCATGGTACTTTGGTCACAGCTACTGGTGAGATGTCTAGAGAAGAAGACATGGACAAAGTGACCTGGGCAGGTGGCAGCAAATGGCAGAGCGAGCATTAGGGGTCTCAGGTTAAACTGGGTGATGAGATACTTGTAGCCAGGGAGGGGCAGGACAGCCACCACAGGCTCTCAGCTGATGAGGGATACATCCAGGCTGGGGTGGGAGCCTGCAAGAGCAATGCCTGTGCCCAGGGTTAGCCTAATGGCAGAGACCAAGGGAGGTATGACGGAAGAGAGTTTGGTCCCTGCTGAAGCCAATGGCCTGTGGCATTGCCTGGCTGTTGGATATGGCACTGAGGAACACAGGCAGTGGGCAGCTCTGCACCAAGAAGCTGGGGCAGGTGGAGAAGGGGAACCCAAGCTCCTGTGATAGTTAATCCATCTGCCATAGAGCCCAGCAGAGCGGAGGGCCAGAGCTGCCTAGGCTGCAATATTACCTCAAGCCTGCTGAGTGCTGAGCATGGTTACCCTGTGCTGTGTCTCCTGCCTGTCTCATGGTCCTGTGCCACCCCTGAGAACCGAGCTTCTTGGGGTCAGCTGGGCAGCACCAAACTGTGGCCTGGGGCAGCTGTGGGGAGCCTGCCCCAGGGAGTAACTGCCCCCGGGGCTGGACTGGGTGCTGCTTCCTCATCAGAAGTCCTGCATTAGAGTGTAATCTGGCATTAGCACATTAATCCAGTCCTCCCCACTGGCCAGCCCCTGCCCTCAGCAGAGTCTGGCCCAAGGTCTCAGGATACAGCCGAGCAGGTACAGGACCAGGACATTGTCTCTCTGGCAGCCTTGCCTGGGCACCAGGGAGCAGGTGGCAGCAGAGGCAAGGTTTGGGGCTCCATCCAGAGCATCCCTGTGTCTGGGGAGAGCAGCAAACAGGGAAGAAACACAACATGCACAAAGCTTCCCCCAGGTAAATCCAGGAGCTGGGAGGTTGATGGTGACAGTATGGCCCCAGCCTTAAGCACGTTGGCAAGGGAGAAAGCAGCATCTCTTGGAAGCGTCACGGTGGTCCTTTGGAGGGGCTTCATGGGGGGTTTTGGGGCCTGACTGCCAGCACCTGCAGGCTGCAGCTGGGCCACACTAAGTCACAAAGCGCTTTGCAGGGAGCCAGGCCAAGGGAAGGTGTCGGCTGGAGAAAGGATGTGAGTCAGCATCTTGGAGGGGGGGGGGCGAGCCGAATAGCTAGCGAGGTGGGGATGGGTAGAGGAGGAAAGAGGTGGGAACTGGGAGAGCTGGGAAGGGAGCAGGAGTGGGTGAGGAGGCAGCCTGCATCCCCTGGGCAGACCTGGCTGTGCTGCAAAGGCTCTTCACAGTGTGAGAAATTAAGCAAGTGGTAACATGGCTGTGCTAAAGTAGGAAAGGGGATATGCCAGCTCCCTCTGATTCCTTACGGTGTGGTTTGGGAGGCTTTGGGAGAGTTGGAGGGGTCCCTCCACCATCCTGACAAGAAGCTGGAGCCAGGACAAGGCTCAGTCCTGCCCTTTTGCTGGCTCAGCAAAGCCAGAAACAAAGATGCATGTTTTGTTTTTAAGCAGGGAAAAAACCTTCTGCCTCTAATCACAAGCCAGCAGAAGGAGCTGCCAGACCAAGTGCTCTGCCCTCTTGCTTTTCCCAGCGCAGGCTGAGGCCCTTTGGGACTGTGTTTACCCATCACACGCCGGGCACCTGAGGACTCCCCGCAGGTAAGTCTGGAGCCTGTGGGTGCACCAGGACCATGCACCCTGCTGCCAGCCACCCCGGACATGCTCCTCACCCAGCTGCGCACCCTGCTGCCAGGGGTGGTGCTCCCCCATCAGCCCCCCGAGCTGGGCACCCCCGGTCAGGGCCGGGCACGCTGCTCCGCCGGGAGCCGCGCCGGGCCCGGCCCTGCTCGCCCATTGGCAGGATTTTGCTGCAATCTGCTCCGAGCCGGAGGTTTTGGTGACTGAAGCAAGCGGCGCTGCCGGCGGGCTGGGTCAGACGGGGCTCCGGGGAGGGGGGAGGGCTGCGTTGGGTGGGTGTTGATGCTCTGTCTCCTCCCCTCCGGTGAGCACAACATGTGGGTGAAAGGAGGGGCTGCTCCCAATGGGAGCTAAGGATAGAGCATCCCGAGTTGCCATGGTGACACCGGCTGCATCATCAGGCAGGCGAGAGCATCGCTGGTGCAGTCCTGCATGGAGGTCCTCACCTTTCCTCCCGGCTGCGCCCCTCGGGAGTGCAGGGCTGGATCCTGGCTTTTGGGGCGGCACTCTGGGGACAGAGCAGGGGGACTGTGCCAGGGGAGCTCAGAGCAGAGTGAAGCAAGCCCTCAGCTGCAGCCTGTTGCATAGGAGGTGTGCGGTGGACCTCCCTCTCCCAAAAAGGTAACGCCCCACTTTTCCCAGCATGCTCACCCTCTGATCCTGCAGGAGCCTGGTTTACAGGGCTAGGACTGAGGAGGGAATTGCGCTCAGCTTTGCTTCCCTGGTGCAGGCACTGGCAGAGGGACAGGAGGGGTAGGACTGGGATGGCAGGAGGGGACCTATCAGTGACCCACATCCTTTAATCCGACTCCTGCCTTGCGTCATGCAGTTACCTAAGCCCCAAAGCAGGCTCCCCTGACAGGAGCATGGCCCCAGCTCTGCAGGAGCCAGCTGTGGCCAGCTCCCCCATTTTGCCCTTGCAAGGCAAGCTTAGGGGTGTCTCCAGCCTGAGTGCTTGTTGCACGGGGGTAATGACTCCTTTTCCCCCCACTTTACCTCTTGCTGTCCTTGGAGATCAGTCTGTGGAATGCTCAGGGACGCACCCAGCCACTGCAGCTCCTTTCCCATACATGGGGTCCCTGCTGGCAGCCTTAGGTCCTCCGCCCCGCAGCCTTAGCTCCTCCGCGCCACAGCCTGAGCCCTCCTCAGAGGAGATACTGACATCACATCACCCTCCCTTAAGCTGATTAGTGCAGTGAGACTGTGTCTGAGCAGATGCCACTAAGGCCACAAGAGTGGTCAGACCCTGGGGGGATGCAGAGGGGCCAGCACAGAGGCCCAAGATCTCTTACCTGTGTGGTGCAAGGAGAGGGCCTGGGGGGACAGACCACTCCACAGGCTGAATAGCACCTCCCCTATAGAGCAGTCTGATCCCTGCCATAAGCCTGACTCTCAGCTCTGGCACCCTGGACCTCTGATGGGATGGAGTGAGGAGCACAGTCCCAAGGCAGGGAAAGCAGAGGGCAGCCCCTGAGCCCACACCAGCCACCATCAGCACCAGTGGATCTGTGGGCATGTTCCTGAAGCCGGGCAAGCACTGCTTTCCTGCTCACGCCTGCATCAATGTCACACTTGAGCCTGGATTCATGGCTTGGTACCTCCTTGCTCCTGGCACAGTGCAGTCCAGCAGGGACACACACTGCAGGATCAGGCATTGCGGGGCCCAGTGCATTGCCCCAGCTGGTTGCATGGGCTCTGTAGGTCACCTGAGATCTGGCTTCTGGCATCCTAAATTCCCCTGGATGATGACAGGGTGGCAGACATCCCACCTGGCCAACTGCATCTCTTCCTCCAGCTTCCACATCCACTTAGCCTGAGAACAGGGCATGTGGCTTCCCTGAAGGGTGTCTCAAGCAGCCCAGAGGTTTCCATCTCTGCCCTGTTTCTTGGAGGCTGTAAGAGCCAGAGATGATGCCTGGAGAAAAGGTGATGCAGCAGGGTGGGCACATCCTCCCCACCCCAGCCCTGAAGGTGCTCTGGCTCAGATGAGAGGGGATTTGCTGGGTGATTTCCCCTCTCACCATCCCTAAAGACAAAAGAGGACACAGGTCACAGCACCTTTCTATTTATTGAAGACGAATACCTCCCTCCAGCCAGCGCAGAGCCCTGCATGCCCAGCTCTTCTGCACCCATTGGGCTAAAGTCCTGCTCTGGAGAATAAGGACACCTCCTCAGACCCCAGAGAAGAGGTGCAGGGCTGCCCCTCAGTGCCCAGGGCTCCCAGCCCTGTTGTCCATTCTTCTGCTCCACCTCCCACCCAGCTTTATCCCTGGAGATGTCCCCACCTGGAAAGTGTACAACTAAGCCCTGCATATGAGGATCTGAAGACACAGTAAGACTGGAGCATTAAACTCGGAAGTGAACAGCAGGACATAGGCTTCTGTGAAGGATGTTGGAGAGCACCCTTCTCTGTGACATGGTCCTTGGGCACCGGGAAGAAGGGAGGGTTGCAGGGGTGCTGTCTCTGGGCTCTTGCCTTGCCCTGAGGGGCTGGCTGTGTCCCCCACACCTGCCCCTGGCTCCTCCAACCTCTGAGCAGGAGTTAACCCATGAAAGGCATCTGGTCTCCAGACCAAGGCTTCTCCTGAGGTCTGGAGGAAGCCACCACTGGCCGGAGGTGTAGGAGAGATGGAGGAAAGGAAAGCTTTGGAGATAAAGGTGGGGATGAAGGAGCAGTAAGGGGGGGGGGGGCCCTTTCCCTCCCCCTGCCCCAGTGGAATGTGCACCCATGGATGCTGCTGCCCTCAGGACCCAGCTTCTCTCTGCAGGGAGAGGGGAGGGCAACAGGCTGGGGGCAGAGCATGGGGTGGGCAGCATGTTGCAAGGGAAAGGCAGGGGGGCATGATCCCTGTTAGGAGGTGAGCCCTTGGTTTTGACTTCCATTTGCACCCTGCTTTTGGTATTCATGTGCACTCCCGGGGTGACGGATCCCTCCTCATCCTAAGTTGAGATGACTTCTGTCCTCCAGCTACCCACCTCAGGGAGCCAGCTCACCTGCTCTGCAAGCACCCCTCGCCCACCACACTACTCTCCAAATCTAAAAAGGGGCAACTGAGAGCAGGGCACGGTCCCACCCCCCATCCCTCCCTGCAGAGCTCCACAGCCCCAGGCTGCCAGGGGCATGCGCCTGGCACAGCTGAGCCTCTAATGGTAGTGGTTGTTCATGTTGTTGAGGTGAGAGGCTGCCATGGCACTGAATGGGGCAGAGGGCTGCAGCCCATGCCCGGGATAGAGGGATGGGCTGGAGCCAGGCCAATAGGAGAAGCCAGCTGGTGTCACCCCCGAGGTCATGAGGTTGAGTTTGGAGATGCCCGAGAAGGGCAGTGGGGCCAGATTTCCCTGGAATTTGTAGAGGGTGTGATCGGGAGCAGCCGGCTGGCACACCTGAGCCAGACCATGGAAGTCGAACTTGTAGGCGTAGCGCTTGCCATGGACCTTGGTCATGATGTTCTTGTCATAGTAGTAGCGCAGTGCCCGACTCAGCTTGTCGTAATTCATGTTGGGTTTGCTCTTCCGCTCGCCCCAGCGCCGCGCCACCTCATCGGGGTCGATCAGCTTGAACTCCCCATTCGTGCCTTCCCAGGCGATGCAGTTCAGGTTGGCCCGGTCTGAAAGCAGCTCCAGCAGGAACTGCCACAGCTGGATCTGCCCACTGCCTGCAAGGCCAGGCCCCAGAGAGGTTAAAGCTCCCTCTCAGGGCACGAACAATGGGGTGAGATATGCCCCAGTTTCCTTGACCCCCTGATATGTTGCCACCTCCGAGACCCAGGTTTCAGACACCCCTCATTGTATTTTCCCTGCTCTAGAGACACAGAAGATGGTAGCAAGGTTGTGTCTGCCTTGCAGCATCCCTACCCCATCCTGCACTCCAAGCAAAAGGAGAAGAAGATGCTTGTGCACCTCAGGACAGGGGTAGGATGCTCAGAGGTCAATGCAGGCTGCAGTGGGTCTGGATCCAGGGTCCCCACATCCCTCCCACCCTGATTCACACCTGCTGAAGATGAATACCTGGTCATTTGCTTTGGTGTGAGGATCTGGCTTGGTTCTTTCATCTGCAGCCCCAGGAAGGATGTATCTTGGCAGTGCCCTGGTCTATCCCAGAACAAATGTTTCCCACTGCCACCTCTGCTTGAAACTGAGCTGGTGTCACAGCACAGCCCCTTCCCTTCTGTAAGGGGCACAGTGCCCTACAGGGATGTTTCCACAGTAGGCTGAACTCAGAGTGTAACACTGCTCTGACCTGCACCCCTGACAGGGTGGTGACAGTACAGGGGAAGGAGAGACCAGAATAGGACAGGACGTGCTGCAGCTTTGAATCAGGCACCACTGCTCCTTATTTCCAGAGGAAAACTGTCCTTTCTGAGCCATGGCCATTGCACCCACACCTTGCACTGAGGAACAGCCTTGCTGGGTGCCTGAGATGCTCCTGTACCAGGCTGTGTATACACAGAGCTTGGCACACCTGGACATGCCCATGGCAAGGCACAGGGACAGGATCTGCTGAGTGTGGCCAGAGAACATGGGAGCAGAGGGTCCCTGGAGCTTAGAGTGATGAGCAGTCCCGCCTCTGGGACTCAGCCACCTTGCAGAACAGCTCTGTAGTTACTTAGACCCCCTTCTATCCTCCCCTCGAACAGCACCCCCTGCACATCCCTGCTTCTGACCCTGGCCCTTGCAGCACAGTGATATCCATGCCCCTATTCTGCTCCTATTTTGTCTAAAGGTGCTTGGATCCCATATGGAGTTTTAGCACCCACAAGTGCTGCAGCAGGCAGTTGCACAGCTCAGCTACATTTCGCACAAAGAATCACCTTGTCCTGCTTGTTCCGCACCCACCTATTTTATCTGGTACCACAATTCTTGTTCCTGAAGAAGAAGGGAACAGCCATTCCCCATCCATCCCCATTCCACCAAATCCCACTTAGACATCCTAATCTAAGCAGATGAGTCCAGGTCTTTCCAAAGTATTATACTTCCGAATTCACCAACCTGAGACCAAGGTGGGAATCTCTCCTCCCTAGGGTACATCCTCAGTCCTCACCCTGGGATTCTGCTATCCCCCACCCATGCAAGGAGGGCATGAGGGTGTTGGGGTGCAGCTGGGTGGGGTGGCATGGCTCAATCCTGCCTGCTGTAGGGTGCTATGCTGCAGCACCCAGCAGCTCCCCAAAGAAACCTCCAGGGATCCTAAAAGGTCCTTCTTGCCGCAGTACGCAGAATATGGCTGGGGCAGAGTCTGCAGTGCAGATGCAAAAGGGTCCCCCCTCCCACCCCAAAACCAGGGATCCCCTTTTCCTGCCCGGAGCACCCCCTGGACCCTATCTCCTTGCCAGACAGGCAAGCTACGCATCCCAAATACCACAGTGGCCAGTGGCCGGTGCTGCTGCACTCACAGCTGGCTCCACGCTGCATCCCAGCTAGCCCTTGGCCCATCTCCGGGGCCCCTGCATGGTTTTCCCTGGACGGATGGCTCCGACTCCTGAGGATCCATCCTCTCTCAGCCGAGATGAGCTGTGCCCTGCCTGGGTCCCAGTCCCTCACCGGCAGCTCCTTCCCGAGTGGTATCTCACCTGTCATAGAATCAGCTAGGCTGGAAAAGACCTTTAAGATCATCAAGTCCAACCTTTACCCCAGGACTGCCAAATCCACCACTAAACTATGTCACTAAATCCCCTCTCATGCCACCCCATTCCCCCTCTTCCCAGGATCGTGTCGCCCGAGCCCGGATTAACCCACCTAGCTCCAGGGATGGTTGGCAGCTCCCTCCCCATCGGATATCCCCGGAGCACCGGGGAGACTCTGCCTGGGACCCCACACTCGCCCTGCTGCGGGGCTCCTCGGGCGCTGGGCACCCTGCTCCGCTCTGCTGCAACGGGACGGTGGGTCCTGGCCGTCGGGGCTCTCCCCTGTGGTTTAAGCGGCGGGATGCCCCTGACCCGAGCCGTCCGCAGCAGCCGAGAGCGGGACACAGGGGCTGGAAGGGGGCCCCGATGGCTGCGGGGCGGGATGGATGCGTGTGCTCCGGGGGGTGCTCGCTCCGGGCGGGCCGGCGGAAGAGGCAATGAGGCTCTTACCTTTCTGCACGCCGGGACTGAGAGACCCCCACGCCTGGCTCTTCCCGTCTTTGAACAAAGTTTCCCCGACTGGATCTGGGGGGGAAAAAAGGGCGCGAGTGGGGGTGGAGGGGGGGGCTGGAGCCACCCGGGACCGCGAACCCCGGCGCCCACCCGCGGGCAGCCTCCCCACAGTCCCCGGCCGCTCCCCCTCTCCTGCTCCACCGCCGCGGTGAAGCCAGGAAACGCGTCCAGGAAAAAGGAAATCCGATTTCCGACAGAGCCGAGGAAGCTTTTAAATAGGAATAGAAAATCCCGCGGGCTGGGGCAGGGAGAATAGAAGGAGAGAGAGAGAGCTGCGGGGCACAGGGAGAGGAGGCGGGTGGGGTGGAAGGATGGGTGGCAAGAGCAGCGGGTGGAAGGAAGGACCAGTGTTGGCGTTTGGAGAGTGGACGGCTTGGAAAAGGAGAGACAGATGGATAGGTGGATGGAAGGAAGGAGAGATGGGTGGATGGACGGGTGGAAGGACAGAAGGGAGAATGAATGGGTGGGTAGATGGAGGGAAGGATTAGATGGAGGGGAGGAAGGATGAGAGGTAGACGAATCGAAGGAAGGGCAGGTAATGGGCAAGACCGTGGATGAACGGGCTGATGGAAGGGACAGAGGGTAGATGGAGGGAATGGCAGGTAGCGGGGACAGAAAGAGAGACAGAGGGACAGGTGGGTGGGGTGGAAGGGTGGATGGAAGCACAGGGAAAGGGTGAGTATGTGGAAGGATGGGTTGGAAGGACAAAAGGGTGGATAGAGGTATGGTAGGACAGGGAGACATTGAGTGGGTGAAGGATGGAAGCGAAGATGGGTGTGCGGGCATGGAAGGCTGCGAGGGCAGCTGGAAGGAAGGAAGGAAGAAGGGCTGGTTGTGGGTCTGGAAGCCAGGAAAGGAGAACGGATAGAGAGAGAGGGGAAGGCAGGGTGGGCGCTGAGGGAAACGGGCAGAGAAGAGCCCCGGGGCAGCGGCAGGGCCGGGTGCTGTGCGGTGCACGGCGCTGCGGCGGGGCCGGGGGGGTCCGCCCGTACCTGGCAGGTACATGTTGAGCAGCAGTGGCACCGCTCCGGCGCCGTGTCTCATGGCAGCTGTGGGGGCGGCCCGCGGGCTGCATGTTTTAATATTCCTGCCCCTATTATTATTATTATTATTCCACTTTATCAGGGAGCAGCTGATGGCGAATAAATGGCAGCGGGACGGGCAGGGGACGGGCAGGGGCCGGGGGAGGCGGGGTGGGGGGGGAGTTTCCAGGCAACTCGCAGGGGCTCGGGGCCCCGGCTCCAGCAATTTCCTCCGCTGTAATTAAAGCGGGCGCTGCCCCCCCCCATCCCCCCCCCGCTATCGGGCCCGCATCAGACTTTAATCACGGCTGCGGGTTTCTATGGAGAGCGGCTCGGGCCGCTTCCTGCATCTTCCGCCTCCTTAACTCTTCGCAAACACGGCGCTGCCATCCCAGCTGGGAGCGGGGCTCGGACACTGTCTGGAGACCTCCCGGGCCTGAAATCCCAGCAGCATCCCGCCCCCAGCCCGCAAGGCTGGCCGGTGGGCACGGTGGTCTTCTCACTGCCCTCCACATCTCACTGCATTGGCATCACCCCGTCTGCTTCCATCCCTCCAAGCCACCCATGCTGCTGGCCACAGGGCTCTGTGCCTGTCCCTTCTCTAGCTCTGGGGTCCTCAGAGCAGTTCTGGGATCTCCTTGCAGGTCCCAGAGCCCAGGAGTGGGTCAGTTGGGTCCCCACCATGTCCCTCTATCTCCAAGACACTGGCGATGGGATCCCTTTGCAGTGTCCAGAGCTCCAGTGTGGGTGAAGTGCATCTCCAGCAGTTGGTGGCACCAGCTCTCTCACCTCCTTGGCTTCTCCATGTTCTTCTGGACAGCCTCTGCCATCCGCCCTGTCCCAGTCTCTTGCCCATCTTTATTAGGACTTGTAGAAACTGGGTGACTCCCAACACCCACTGAAACCTTCATGCCCCCATCTCCACCAGCTTGTCGTGAGCAGCCCTGGGTGTTGTGAAGATGGGAGGACAATTCGGGGAGAAATTTGTAACAGTGGAAAGGGTCTGGGGTGATCTTGGCTCCCAAAAGACACATCTGGCCAGGTTTTGCCCCACCACACATGGCTCCAGCTGCTACATCAGCTGCAGGGTCCAGTGGAGCTTCTGCACCCACAGCCAAGACCCTCTGCCAGCACCTCACAACTTGAGGCAGCCAGGCAGCATGCCAGCAGTGGGCACCAGCTTTGCACCATGAGTCCAATGCTGTACAGCCAAACCACCCATCAGCCCACGACCTCTCCTATGGTGTAGGCATAGATGTCTAGTAAAAGGATGAGTACTCATGATGTACTTAGCTGAATTTCTTGAAAGTGATTATCATGAGACATGAATCCAACGGAAATCAGGATACGGCCGTATCAGACCCACAGTTGTCATTTATACTGCAGCCAAAATGTGCCTTGCATACAAAGAAGCCACATCCCATGGGGAGCAATACTCAGACAGGGTGCCCCAGTCCAACAAGGCTGGTGGCTCCTCCTTGGTGGGGGTGCCCAAAGAGTTTAGGAAACAGGGTGTCCCATGGGTGCTGAGCTGGGCTCAGGGTGCTCCACCCCTGCTGCTCATCTTCATGGGGAACAGAGAGCAGATGCTGGCGGGGGGATGCATCAGCAGAGCCCGTGGTACTCCCTCACCAGTTCCCTACAAATCCTCTTTGTGTGTAATAGCCCTTAAAAAGTTTTTCTTCCCCCAGCTTGTGCCCTGAGCTCAACTGACCCCTGCAGTGGGTGTTCCAGCTCTGCACAGCCCAGCAGCCCTGCCTGCTCCCCCCATCCCTCTCCTGCTCAGCCCTCCAAGTGCAGCTCTCTCCTAGCAGTGGCTCCGCAGCCTCCCAGACTTGCTTTCGCTGCCTGAGTCACTGCAACAAAACGCAGGCAACGGAAAACAAGCCCCAGAGACAGCGGCAGGAGGTGGGGAGGGGGCCAGACCCACTGAGCCCCTCTCTCCTGGCAGCCCCAGGGACCAGGATCTTCCTCCAGCAAACGTGCATGGCAGAGGGCACGGAAGGGGGAATCTGGGCTGCAGGACACCACATCATCCCAGAGCTGGGGAAACAGTTTGGGATCAGCCTGAGAAGCAGGAGCTAGAAGTGAGGAGGCTGCACAGGGCACTGGGGATGGAGACTCCTGGTTACCTGGGAGAGCCAGAGGGGAGGGGTTACAGTGGGGTGTGAGGGGTCTGGGGGCTTTGGGTGGCCTAGGGGGTGTAGAGGGGCAAGGAGTGTGGGGTCCCAGGGGCTGGGGAGCCCTAAGCAATATGACCCCAGGTTCATGGGGAAGCTGGGAATGGGGGAGCTAGGGCGGACCTATGGTGGGGGGGAGCAGGGTACATGAGGAATCCAAGGACCCAGGAGACCATGGGGAACCCAGGAGATGGAGCTTTGGGTTCATGGAAGACCTGGGAGATGTGAGTTCAGGTCTGTGGGGCTTCAGGGAACAGAGCCCAGGCACGGGAAGCACCCAGCTGGCAGCAGCAGCAGGTCCCTCTGGCTGCAGGCAGGCAGTTTGCCCCCCACCCCCAACCCAACACTCACCCCTACCCCAGGATGAAGCACTAACGACCCCACATTTTGCCATGACCCCCACAGCTCCCCCCCTTCCCTGCCCTATGCTCAGGTGCCCGGGAAGACTTCACCTGCGCACGGTGTCGAGGAGCAGAGCAGAGCTGACGTGGCCTTGTGCGGGCTGCTGTCCTGCCGGGCGTGCAGGAATGTGTTTGTGCAGGGGGAGAGGCTGCTACCGTGGGGCCTGGCAGGGTGGGGCCAGCGGGGACACGGGGGGAACATGGGAGGGATGGGGGGCACCTTGCAGCGGGCACACACAGGGTGCTGTGGGCTTTGTATGGCACACATTGGGGCGCCAGGGGAGAGGGAGCAGGGACGTGCATGGGCACACTTGTGGAAAAGCTCATGTGTGCAATGCACATGTTTACACACACGTGCACACAAACACAGGCCAGAGCTGGTGTCTCTGTGCTGCCCTGGGTGCAGGCTGTGCACACACTGACCCCCCAGCCCAGTCCTTCCCAGCTTCCAGCACCCTTCTAGGGCCCCCACAGCCCCAAAGCCAAGTGTGCCTGCAGCAAAGTGGGCATCCAGGGACCCAGGTGTCCAAGTCATCCACCATCCTGAGGCCTTAGAGAGATGTCTTGGGTGCTGGGAACGCCTTGGGAGCAGAGGCTTGTGCCCCAGGAGGGCTCTGGGGTGGGAGAAGAGGAGGCAGGGAAAGGGTGCTGGAGGAGGAGAAGGAGGCTGGGTGGGACTCCCGGTGTGCCCGGGTGGAGCCGGATCCGGATGCTGGCACGGATGTGCCGGCATGGCCAGGCTGGGCGGGAGGGTCCCTGACCATAAGGGTGCTGGGAGCCCCCTGCCCCCCGCAGGACACTGCCCTGTCCCCCACACCTGCACACCCCCCATGTACGTCCCTTGTGTAAGCCAGTGCCCCCAGCCCTGCCCCAGCTGTGGCCATCCCATTTGTGGCAGCTGCCCCCCCAGGTGACCCCAAAGCTCCTCCTCCCCCCCAGGCCCACAGCAGGGAGGGACCCCCCCACTCTTCCAAACCGGGTGCAGAGAGAGAGAACCTCGTGTTCACAGTCTCTGTAGCGATCCCCTTCCCTGGCACTGATGCTGGGCGTAGGACTCTGAGCACAAACCCCCTGGGTGCCCCAGATCCAGCCTCTCCTTTGCCCAGTAAGGTCAGAAAGTTCTCATTTTGCCATGGAGCACCATGGAGGTGGGAAATTCTGCATCCCCTCCGCTGGCTGTGCATGGACCAGAGGTGGAGTGCAGAGAGCTCAGCCCAGGGTGGAGGTGTCCAAGTGTCCATAAACAGCTGGGGAAGGAGAAACGCCTTCCATCTGCTGAGATCTGGCGGGCAGCAGAGCTGGGCAGGTACCCTGCCTCCCACTGCACAGGGGGTCCTTGGGCCCGGCAGCCCCCCAAGGAGCAAAGCAGAGGCAGAAGCACCCTTTTTTTGACAAATGCCTTTATTTGCTACTGGAGAGAGGTCTATTGCACAGCAGCCTGGAAGCTGTGGGTCATGCGGCCCTGCCCCAGCTCAGTGCTGGACACGGCGGATGGATTGGATCTGGTTGGTGTGGGCCTGGCTGCTGTATTCATTGTACTTCTTGAACTCGCCGTTCTGTCTGTCCCTCTCCAGCACGTACTGGTAGCCCCTGTATCCCGGGTACTGGTATGCCACCCACCTGTGGGCAGACCCCTGGCTCAGAGCCCTGGGCCAAGTCCTCCCATCCCATCCCATCCCATCCCATCCCATCCCAT
>WYDI02030945.1:0-83217 GCA_009867235.2 Psittacus erithacus
GTCTCTGCCCATGGCAGGGGGGTTGGAACTAGGTGATCTTAAGGTCCTTTCCAACCCTAACTATTCTATGATTCTATCTGCACCAGGAGTTTGGGGTTTGGGTACTTTGTTTTTGCTCAGGATGCAGGACGCAGTTAGAAATACATTAAGGAGAGGGTTTACCTTTATTTTCGCAATTCCTTGGGGATGCAGTGCTGTGGACTCAGAGGGCCAGAGGTATAAATCTGGCTAGGATATAGAAGGTCTTCATATTGGAGACAAAAGGATAATGTACATGTATCCACAGCTGCAGCAGTATCATCCCTGAAATGTGCCCAAGAGTGGAGCTGCAGTGAAGGTCGGTCTAAGCTGGATCTGTCTATCCACTCCATCTCTGTTGAAGTAGAAGCAGCCACAAAATAAAGGCTTTTGAGCATCTGGATTCAGAACTGTCAAGAAATTTTGTTGATAAGAGGTTTTGCAAAATTTCTCTTGATTACACACACTGCTGATACTGGCTTCCAGAAAGAACAAATGGGGTTTGTATCTTCCAACCATCCTAAGCTTGGACTCCTAATACTTAATGTAAACCTTGTCCCAGCTAAGCTTTTTGCAGTTGCCCTGAAGGAAAATGGAAATATGAAGGAAATATGGAAAAAGGGAAATCAAACAGAATACGATCAAATGAAGAGCTGAATTTTAGGGAGAGATGAGCACTTCTGCACACGATACTCCTGCTTCTGTGCTCTCTGTGTTCATATATTTGTGTTTTGACTCATTCTGTAACTCCAGCTGTGGCAGAAGGCTTCTGATAAAGCAGTTCAAATGCTAATTTTATGTTGAAGTGGAGGAAACAACAGAATTATTCAGCTAGTGCAGAAACAGCCTTAGTAAAGCAAGTGCATGTAGCATTTCAGCTATTAATGTATTATTCCCTAACAGCATTTCTCATTCTTTGAAACTGCAGAAATGCCTGATTTGGAGTGCTTCAGTTTAGATAAGAAAATGAAATATGCAAAAGCTCTTCCAAATAATAGTTTTTATTGATCTCTGGTGTAATAGCATGGAAAACAGCTGAGTGTGATTTGGCACACTGCTCCCAGCACCCAGATTCCTTCTCCTGCTGGTCTGGGGGCAGGACTCCCCAAGCCAACCCTGTGCCCCTCATCCCTGCTCTATTATGGATGGAAGGGGTACTTGGTGCCTTAATTAGCAGGTATTAAAAGCCAGGAGCCAACAGGCCTCACACGTAGCATCTCTGGGTAGCTGCACACTGAGCAGGCAGGGCAGTGGTGAATGAGCAGGATTTTACTGTAGAGAAATCACAGAATCATAGAACCATAGGATCAACTAGGTTGGAAAAGACCTCTTACACCAAGGCTGCCAAGCCCACCACCAAACCATGTCTCTAAGGGCAAACTAATCCCCCCTCCTGGCTGCCCCTCATGATCTTCAGTCACAGCCACCCCTCATCTGCCCCTTCACATTGCCCCACACTATATAGCTGCTGCCCCTATCCCTCATGGCCACTTCTCACAGCCTTCCCTCACAGCCCATGGCTGTCCCTGATCTCACGTCAGAATCTCCCCTCACAACCATCGAAGCACTCCTCACATGATCTTCCTTCATGGCTGCCCCTGCTCTCCCCTCACAATTTCCCCTTACCCCTCATGGCCACCCTTCCTGCCCTCTCGCAATCTCCCCTCATCCCTCACAGCCACCCCTGCTCTCCCCTCACCCTTCATGGCCACCCCTGCTCCCCCTTCATGATCTCCCCTCACTCCTCATGGCTGTCCTTTCTGTCCCCTCATGATCTCTCCTCATCACCACCTCATCTCTCCCTTCATGATCTTTCCTCATGACTGCTCCTGCTTCTTCCTTCACGATCTCCCCTCATCACCACCTCACCTCTTCCTTCATGACCTTTCCTCGTGACTGCTCCTGCTTCTTCCTTCACGATCTCCCCTTACCCCTCATGGCCACCTCTCCTGTCCTTTCACGATTACCCTTCATGGCTCCCCCTCCTGTCCCCTCACTATCTCCCCTCACACTGCCTTACCACTCCCCTCATGACCTCCCCTGCTCTCCCCTTAGGATCTCTCTTCATGATATCCCCTCCCAATTTCCCCTCATGGCCACTCCTCCTGTCGCCTCACAATCTCCCCTCATCCCTCTCAGAAGCCCCTGCTCTCCCCTTACCATCTCTCCTCACCCCTCATGGCCACCCCTGCTCTCCCCTCATGACAAGCGTGAATTCCTGCATCTTATACAGAATAACCTTATGTAATACATGGAGTTGGGACTCTCAAAGAGGTTTTCATAAAAATTGTGACACAGTTTCATATGTATTTTCTTGAAACAGTCTTTATGATGAACCAGAACCCCACTGCACAGGTTTTTATCAGTCCTGCTGTTGACTAATATAGTTTTATACATAGCACTTTAGCCATGCACTCTGCTATGAGCAATGGCACAAACCTTGCTGGGGTGGGAGACGAGATCTGGACATAAAGCAGCACTCATTTGACACTGGTCTGCTGGTTTGATAAATGCTATTTTGATATAAATGTAAAAACCCTAGGACAAATCCTCAGAGTCTGGCAGTTGTGTGTGGCACACGGGGGTGCCCCCAGCCACCAGGAGTGCTGTGGGGGCAGGGCTCCTGCCTGAGGCACCTCTCCTGCCTCCCAGCTGGGCTTGCCCTTCCTGGTGGATTTGGCTGATAATTCTCTTTAACTGAGCTACCTGGGAAGTGGCTTCCCATCTAAAATGATGAAAGGAATCCAAATCCATCCTTCAACCATTTGGACTAATGAAGTAATAACACCCTGAGCAAACGAGCGTCACCACCACGCTACCACTGGCAACAGGCTACTACTGGTGCTGGGAGATCATGAATTGCCGGTGGGTGCTGGCAGACATCCTTCTAAGAGGCAGCCAGAGAAGAGTTGCTTGTGGGAGCAGAGCACATAGCCCCACTTTGGGGCCATGCTCGTTCTCCATCCCTCCTATCGCCGCAGCCGAACAGGCAGTGCTGTACATGAGAGCTGGTTTAAACCTAAGGGAGGTGGATGTGTCCTCCCAGCTGGAGGATACTGCCAAAAGAATAAGTGGCTAAATATTGATAAAAATATTTAAACTTCACTTACGGCCTTCAGCGTCTATTTACTCGAAAGTATCCCCTTGGAAAGTTTATTCGACATGATCTGCAAGTCAAACAACTTTTCAAAAGGCAAACCAAGAAAAACACAAAGGCCAAAAACTCTGTTTCTATTGTCATGGGATCACACTTTAAGCCTGCTTTAAAAATGGGTGGAGAGCATGAACTGGGGGAGAGCCAGGCACGGAGGGTTAGAGGACAGCAGGTGTCAGGGCGGCTGTGCCGAGTGCTGGCTGCCGGCATAGCGGCTGACTCCCCAGCGGGGGTAGGCACTCGCCACAGCCTGGGGAGAGAAGCAGCACATGAAAGCGGGTCTGGATTTGCCTTGCAATGACAGCTGCATATTAATCTAAAGAATTTCTGAAAAATCAAAAAGACATTTTTCAGCAAAATACACCCCTAGAGCCTCGATCATAAAGCAAGGGAATAAACTTGAAACAGGATTGATTTCATCTTAAAGGGAATATTTCTTTGAAATGCTACCAACTGCAGTTGTCTTATTTGGTTTTCAATACTATAACAAAATTGTGCCATATTGTGTCAAATAAGGAGATAATATAACAGCTTTAAACAAATTTTGTAATTATGGGATCAATCAGAAATGAATTAAATCCATGTGCATTAGGTAAGTCATGCCACTGAATACTGAGTAGTTCCAAATACCAGCCCTGAGCCCATCTCCAGTGGTAGCTGTCTTAAACCTGTGAGGTTGGGGTAGCACTAGCCATGGAACAGAGGGGATGTGACCAATCCCCAGTGCATGCTGAAGCACCAGGCATGACATCTTGATTAAAAGCAAAGAAAACAAAATTATATACTCCCAAAACCGATCTATGTCAGTGGAACAAAACTTCTTCCAGAAGCCCAGGGTTTGGATGAGTTTTAAAATGGTTTTCACTGTACAACAATGTTGGTCAGTCTCTTGCACTATTGTCTGGTTTTCCCCACTGTTTTCAAACTCAGTTTCAAATCTCCTTCACAAGCCACAGGGCAGAGAGGTCCTGAATTACTGAATATTGAATACTTTGTGAATATTGTGAATATATAGTGAATATAGACCCCACTTCAGTTAGGAGACATCCCTGGTATTCAGGAAAGTGTTTTCCTGCTTTCTGTCTTCATTACATCACTGCAGAGCCTCCCCGAGGATGGTTGATTGTTTCAGTCAAGCTTCAGTAGCCTTTAACCATAGACCTTTGCTGAAGTTTTTTCCATTGCTGAGACCTTTGTGCAAATATTTTCCAGACTTTGGGCACTGGAGTGACATGGAGTAGGGAAAAGAAAGGAACCTGAAGGATGTGGCACCTTTGCCCATGTCCCCATCAGCAATAAGAGAGAGCCTTGGAACCCCAGTACCATGTTGTAGCTTTTCTCAAAAATTCAGGACAACAATTGTCTCTTCTGTAACTTCATTAAATAACATTAAACACCCTTTACTCACCAACATCATATATTTATGCTTGCAAAAATCAATGAATAGGAAAAAAATATTAATGAATAGCGAATTTCCTAGAAAAATTGTGTTTGCTTTCTCTAGGAAGTTTGACACAGTCACCTTTATTTGGGTTCAGTAAAACTCCTCCCTTTTCTCATTATAAAAATCTTAGCCAAAGTAAGACTGGAATATCTCCCTGGGCAGCTTCCACCCAGCACCTGGCCCGTCCAGCACCCAGCCTGTACCCAGGGCCAGAGCTATAAAAGCATCCCCACCAGCTAGCTTCCTCTCATGGAAAGTTAATTAGTGCAACAAAAGCTTTCTGCAGAGGGAAGTACTGGATATTTTGAAGTCATTAGGAAAGACAAATCATGCAGCATGGGGAGTGTAGATGCGTAGTTTCGTGCTTGCTACTGACTCCTGGAGGTTCATGTGATCTCCCTGAAGGAGACTCCCAACAGCAAACACCTACTTCAATTTTCACCCTAGTAAATTATTTATTTTACTGTTATTTTAAAAATAATATATATTAAAAAAATCAAATGAGGTTTGATGCTGTGCAGGGACCAGGGTGAAACTGGGAGAGGTGCCTTATTCCCCTGCAGTGTAGGGGCACTTGTGGGTGCTGTGGGAGCTGCACTTTGCAGGGCTGACCTTTGTTTGGAGCAGTCCCTGTAAGGATTTCTCACCCAACCTGCCTGCTCAGCACATGGGAAAACCCTGTTATAGTCCAGCAGAGACGTTCCTGGGGGTTGCCGAGGGTTTTCCTCAGTGAGCAGGAGGACACCCTGGGGGTGCTGGAGCTTCCGCTTTGCAGAAAATACTGCGTCTGCTTTAAATAAGTTCTCAGCAAAAGAAAAGGAAAGAAGTTATCTTTTTGTTTTCTTCTAATTCTTTTAAATAGGAAGAAAGCAGGAAAAGGTTTATTTAGGTGCTCCTACAGGCTCTTGAGCCCCCTCCACAACTGTTCCCTTCCTCTGAAGGGAGGGAGGGAGGGAGGGAACTCCAGCTTTATGCTGAAGCATAAACCCAGGCAGGCGAGAGCAGTCTTGGCGCAGTGAGACATCAGCGCCCTCGGGAAGGAGAGGAATGCCGTTTTGGCGGTGTTTCTGAATGCTTTAAAGAGCTCGTCTCTGAACAGGGGCAGGCAACAGTCTATTTTCTTGAAACTCAGGCTTCACAGAGAACCCCGTTCTCTTATGATATCTTCAAACGCGGTGCCGACAGAGGCGGTGCAGCTTCGATTGAAACCTCCAGTCTGTCGGAAGCCGCAGCCGGAGTGAGTCCTGGAGGGACTGGGACGGGGAGCAGATGAAATATGCTAGGCTCCTTAGAAGCTTGGTCCTCTCCATCCTCTGCCTCCCATCACTGATTTCTTTAAAACTATGATTTCTCTGCTTCCCTGCACTTCTCGGACTGGTCCTTTGCCTGCGCAGGAGGCTCTGTGAGCAGTGTGGGATCTTCCAGCACGTCCAGCAACAGGCATCAGCCCCCTGGTGCTGGATGCTGGGGTGCTGGGGATGTTGGGGGTACCCCAGGAAGAGTGTGCTTGTGGCTTTTCACTCCTCCTCCAGTGGCACATGGGCTTGGTAGCAAATACTGAAGAGCATTGGTTTTGGTTGAGCTGTGATTCAACCATGTAAGAATGTACAGACAAATTTGCAAATAAAAGCTAAATATCTCCTGTGTGCATTTTTTTAGTGCTTATCTCTGGCCCAGGTGCAGTGAGGCACTAGGGAGAAGTGTTTTCACTTTCATTCATTAGTTATTGAAACCCATCTTCTCCAGAAACACAGTCAGAGCTTGTCCTAGCTTAACTGCTAATCTACATCACTTTGCTGCAGTCCTCACATTCACTCTTAATTCACTCAGTGGGTTTTTGTGAAGGAGCAAATGATATTGTAAGGCAGATTTGGTGTGAGTAGAGTGATCAATTGCCTGCTGGCTTGCAAGGGCAAGGCTCAGTGGAACATCTTGGCTCGTCCTCCACCTCCTTTTGAAGACCCCTTCCTGCAATCAGGTGACATAGCATATTTGGTTCTCAACTAGGACCATGCAAGAGAAAGGAGAAGACAGCAGGTGTAAGAGTCATCCTTTCAGCTGGAAAAAGTAGGTAGAAGGTCTGGTTTTCTTATATTGGGTCTATGATGAGGACTGTGACAACCCTAAGAAGATCCAATGGATGCTGGAAATAGCTTGATAAACAGGGTGTTTCACGGGTGGGCCACACTTGGTGAAGCCTGTGCATCTGGGAGAGCAAATTCAGAAGGATGAGAATCAGTGATGCTCAAGGGTCTTGCAGCTCCAAGACCCTTTTCTTGTCTGCTTTTGCATGTAGACATTTGAAAGAAAAAGATGGACAAACGTGTCTTTCACATGTCAGAGATGTAACGGATGTGAAGGAAGATCTATTAGCATGAGGGGAGATTTAATTTACCTGAAAAGCAGAGAATAATGAAGTAGTTGTATCATTTCTGGATCAGGCACCATGTTTTGTGGCCTCATAGTGTATGCTGTCAGTAATGCAAGCAATTTCTTTGGCCAAATGTCATTTCCCCTCAAGAGCATGTTGATAAGAGGGTGAGACAAGAAACCTGAGCTTGCAGACCAAAAAAGCCACTGGCAGGTTGATAGTGGCTTTCTTTATGAACTCACGTGTGTCTATAGCAGGAAAAGCACCAGTCTTCTACAGTGAGGAGTGCTGGAGTGACCCATCTCTACCTACCAAACCCCAGAAACCTCCCGGTATGCTCCAGAGATGTAACAGGGACAGCTGGCTGTGGAGCAGGTCTTGCAATAGAGCAGAATTATTTTGTATAATACAGATGCTTGGTATTCATTTGCATAATTTTCTATGCTCCTATACACACCAGCTGAAAAATATAACAAATGCCTTACATGTTGTTGTGGTTTAACCCCAGCTGGAAACTGAGCACCACACAAGCAATGCAAACCAAGAATTTGTTCAAGTGTTCATCCATCTCCAGGAAAGCAGGGCTCCATCATGTGTAATGGTGACTTTGGAAGACAAATGCCATCACTTCGAACATCCCGCTCTTCCTTCTTCTGACTGTGTTTCTGGAGAAGATGGTTTCAGTAACTAATGAGTCATCTCCCCTACGGACTACATACTCCTTTCTACATCAGTTAATGTATCCTTGTGCAAACTGGACTGCCTAGCTCTTGAACCCAAATAACTCTTCCTTTCTCAATCTATCTTCCAAAATCCCAGTTTTTAGTAGATGTGGGCTTAGTAGAGGTTTAAGAGGTGAAAACTTGCTGTATTGATCTCTAAATGTGTAGTTTCACCCAATTAATTTCAGTGAAGCAAATAGAGTTTAAATTTCTGCTGAAGTGATTCGTTAAGTCAGGAGATAAATATGGGCCTTCACCTACTTCATGTTAATTAGATGTCAATTCATAAATGCTGGCATTTGATGCTTTTGCAAAAATTGCCCCCAGAAGTGATTAGAGTCTCTCTTAAACACTTAGCAAGTGGAGAAGATATGTCTTCCTGCCTATTGGTCTTCTATTTTTTCCTGGGCATAAATTAACCTTCTGCTTACACCTCTGTAGCTCCGGTAGCCACATGGTGACTGCGGTGAATTATGCCATCTCCTTTGGTGGCAAACATCTAAATAGGGCTCATCTATTGCCAGCCTTGCTTCACCTCACCCTGAAATTAGATTTAAGCTCAAGACTAAGAAGTCAAGGCTAGTGCCCTGATTTAAAACACTTTTTTTTTCTTGCTTGAAATAGTCTTTCCCTTTGCACTCATGTAGTGCAACAAAAAGCCATCTTAATAAATGAAAGAAGTGACATTCAGCAATGCAATTTAAAAGCTAGATAAGTCAGATGTTAAACACCTAAGGGGTATAATCTCCTTTTAATGTGAGCACAATTCCTATTAACATTAATACAGGGTTGTACAGTAGCTTCAAAAGGAGAGTATGCACCTAAAAGTGCAAATTAGCACTTACAAACTCTATTGATAAATTATTAAAGCATATCATTAAAGCATAGCCACACCTCCAGATCATTAGAGCAAGTCAAAACCAGCAAGGTGGCATGCACAGTACTCCCTCATTATAATAAGAGCTAAAATGTCATTTAGTCACCAAAATGAATCTAGTACAAATATTGGTTCATCAGCCCCCACTCCTTGCAGAATTTGGAGTCTTAAGAGTTTGAACTTCTCTTCTTTAAATGCAAATGAGCAGCAGGAGATGCTTTTAGTGCAGGTCACTACTTAGAAATCAGTGCTTAATAAGTAAATTAAAAGCAAAACCCAAAAACCTTAGGGAGTATGCTGTCATCACAACTCTTTGTTGTTGTTTATGTGTCACCACGACCACAATAAACCCAGCACTTCCTTCCCCCAGGCGGATTCAGACCTGAATTACCAGGTCTGCACAATTTACTCACATTTTCTTCAGTGAGTATAGTGGATGACACCGGCAGATTTGACGGTACAGCAAAAGCCACTGGTGCAGGCACTCCTCTGGTGAAATCCTCTTGGTTGTCCTCTTCTGGTCCACCAAGGTGGGCCTCCCTGAGGTCACAATGTCCAGGCTCCCATGGCCGTGCAGGCAGCAGCTTGTCTCCTCCCGGTTGCTTGCCCAATCCAATGGATGTGGGCTCATTGGGCATATTGCAGATCAGTGCTATTTATTCCTCTCAGCAATGACTTCCCCAGAGCACACATTTTGCAGAGTCACCATGCTGTGTGCATGGTAGAAATAATCTTGAAAACACTGGGCACTGGGAACGATGGATGCAGTACATGCCTGGGGGCACGGGGATTAGGCATCTGTTCCCACTTTCAGCACTAACCCCTATCTCCAACAACATGAGAAAGCAAAGCAATGCCAACAAAGCAAGCCCAATTCTGAACCCCAGGCTGTTACTGTGATACCCATATCGGTGGATCTATCCCCAGAAAATACTGTCAGCCCATTACCTATGGCTTTTAAATTATTAACTGGTTTTGACATCTCATCCTCATTAATTCCCTGCCTTTCAGGACACTGTATCTCTCGGAGATTACCCTTTTACTCTCTCTTTTGTTAGATTAACCAGACGTGAGTGTCTCCAGCTTTCTTCATAATTCATGTCCCAAAGCAGAGTTGCTTTTTGGTTGCCCCTTGCAGCACCTTTACAACCCTAGTGATGTCTCCCCTTTCACAGGAGAAGCAGGATTGTCGGCACCAGTCTCAGTCTATCTCTCCAAGTTACATATTTATAGGATTACAATCACCCTATAACCCAGGGAGGGAGTTAAATAGGTCATAACTATCTTTTTCTGTGAGGGTCCAGTTTACTCAACCTGTGATGATTTTTAATGCACTAAAATATTATTTTCTCCCACACTTCAACATGCAGATTGATATGGTTCATAGCTACTAATGCTACTAATTTATAGGGTATTGTCTCCCCCCTTCCAGGGATATTTTCTTCTAAAAAAATAGTCTATTTCTGTATCAAGGTTACATTGTGTTGTGTAAAAAACACTGTCCTTAAACCCAGACTCCAAACCCACTTAATAAATCAGTTTTCATGAAAAAAAAAAAAATCACATTAACGTTGCTGAATGAGGAGTAGATGTCCAGAAAACAGCACCCCAGTGATGATTCTGAGTTTTAAGTAATGCCAGTTCTCTATGCTGTTGTCAATCTTGCAGCAGGTGAAGTGAGTGCAAGAAGTCCCAGTTTCCAGAGCCAAATAAATATACACATTCAGCTGTAGAGGATAAACCAGATCAAAACAGATAAATACATTCTTATGAAGAAAAGTAGTTAAAAAAAGTGCCTAAGAGATCTTCTAAAATTCAAATAAAAAATAAGGACTTTTTAGTTTTCAAATTAATTAGCTAAAAAATCAATATTGTGAATGTGGGGTATCTGGACTCCTGATTCTGCAAGCTCTGGAGCTGACAGCATCAAGAGAGCTATGATTTTGCATATACAATATTAACCAAGATGAGATGGGAACAGGAGAGGCAGAGTAAGATGAAGGTTAGAGTGACACCTCTGATGATGGCCTATAATGAATTTTTTTAAGTTTTCCAACAAAGAGCAATAAAGGTCATCTCCCTTCCACTGAATTCAGCTAATACTTTATTAATACCAATTGAAATTACATGCATATAGTGAGAGACAAGTCCGTATGAGTTCGGTTGCTGCTGAAATCTAGGTTGCCTGATCTCTCATCCTCCTCTAGCCTAATACTCCATATCATGCTTTTGAGATGGTCTCTGAAAACATGTGTTTTTCTGATGACAACTACATAATATAAGACCTTTCATTTTCATCTCCTGAATACTGGTTTGGAACATCCCAGTCCCTGACTTGAAATCTTATGGGCGGCTTTCCATGCTGCTTCTCAGCTCACAAATCCACAAACTGTTGCCAAAGAGTAGCTTCTCTTGCTCCACCATGGTAAAAGACATGTGGCATGTTATCTCCACCAGCTTCTGCCGTTGTAATGTTGGGACAGAAACCAGGAACCGAACTGAAAGTGCAAAAGAGCCTTTCTCCTGCACCACAATGGGTGCCCTCTCCCTTCCTCGAGTCTAGGTTTGAGGACACTCACAGAGGGAAACCAGATAAGAGGCTGCTGCAGCATCAGCTACAGCTGGTTGCTAGCTTGGGTGCTGCCATGATGGTATTTTCCAGCAAAGTTGAAAATATGGACTTTTGGGGTTGGGTTTTAGCAAAGGTCAGCTCTGAGTAGGAGGTTCCAGGTGAGCCCAGCTGTCCAGGGACCTCACTAAGACCCAGTGGTGTCCATACCAACATCTCCCTTAGAAACCCAGCAAGTGTCATCACCATTAAAAGAGTTTTAATTATTCCACACATTACATTGAAAACAGTCCTCCCTTTTAAAAAATAATTATCCTGTGAAAATGCATTTTATCTCTCTAATAAGAAATCATTAATTAGGAGATGTTGACCCAATGAGCTGTGATAGTTTGGTGGATGATGAACACTGCTTTTAATCAGACCTTTTACAAGCTAGTGGATGTTAACTTCTGGCTGTTAATTATTCACACCTTCAAGTGTTCAGATGGTTAGAATATTTCATGAATGCCCTTCTTTTCATTTAATAGCAACATTGGATTTTATGAGCTAGGAATTGCGCTTATTAATTTACAGTCATTTTGCATTTCTATGCCAGTCATTTAGCATTAATTCTCTGTTTAAAAATAATAAATGGCCCCTGACTCTCTATTGTCTGTCATAATTAGCATACTGTCTTTTAAAGAGGAAAGCATGTTTTCTCTTCATTAACAGTAATATTACCCAGGAAGACAATCAGTAAGTCCGTGATGTAGAAGCTGCTGTGGACGCCAAATTACCTTCTCTACCAGGACAAAATCAATTAACACCACTGGGGATGTCATTATTGTCACATTATGTCACCGGATATACTCCAGGGTAAATAAATGATTTGTGGAATTTTTAATGCCACCACTGGAAACCCAAAGCCAAGCCACATGGGTGGTGGGACCAGCCAACTGGGGGGTCTGAGCACTGTGTATCTTTGCCCTTCTCTGGGGACCAAATCGCTGCTGGTGCAAAAATGAGGGGGAAAAATGTCAACTGAACATGGGATCAGGGCAGCACAGAGCCTAGGCACCATCAATGGCACTCACATCCTGCCATCCTTTATGGAGCATCACCCAAAGTCACTTAGCATCACCCACACAGACTGGAACAGCGCTGTGACTGTGTGGAGGGGAGAAAGTGAGGGAAAGTGGGAGAGGGCTCAGGGTTGAGAGACAGATAATTTTATAAACAATTTTATTGCCATAACTACGTCCAGGTGTTTGCCACTCCTCAGTATGGTCGGGAACTGTCAGGTTGGTCCTCAATGAAGCTTTCCAGACACACGTAACACCTGGGAGATGCTATTTTAAAAAGTATCTATCTTCAACTTCTGTATTTTGTCCTGCATTGGGGGGTATTTAATTAAGTCTATTCTGTCTAACACGATCTGATGTCATTGTACAAGGAGATGTTCTTTGTTAGCAGCGCTCTTAGTTTCAGGCTCCTCTGTGTATTTGAAACCATGGTAACAGAAGAGTAAGCTAAAGCCAATGAGATAATGAGATATTCTCATTGTAATTGTGTTTCATGAGGGCACACACTCCCATGGGTGGGATCCGGACTGTCTTACAACTGCTAACAGAATTTAAGGAACAGGCATATATTAGCGCAGTGGTGTTTTTCACAACAGCCATGTAAACATTCCCGACATCGCTTTTGCTGTTATTTCCAGCACACTCAAGTATGTAATGTGCATTTGTGTTCCAGGAAATCACACTGCTAATGGGTATCAGTATTTAAAATCCTCAGAACTTAAGGAACTTCAGGTTTGAAAGGCATTAACGAGGCTGCAAGGTGCTGGTTTGCATGATAATTGGGATCGGGGCTGGAGCTCGAGTGGGGAGGAGGCGATGGAGGATGAGGAAGCGGGAATGGGCTGGAGCTGCTGCAGCCCTGAGTCACTGAAGTGGTTACGGAAGAGCCCATGTGAAACACAGCCCAAGTGCCCCACAGAGTTCTTTCTCCTGCTCCCACTGGAAATGAAATCTGAAAGTTCAGTCAGCATTTTAATTCTAAAATTTTCAAGAGGCACTAACAAAGAGAGGTGTTTCTCTTCTTCCATTATAAAGGCAAACAAAAACAAGAGGTTGGGTTTTAGACATCCCTTCATGAGATTTTCATTTTACCCATAGATGAGGGGGGGAGGTGTTTGTCGTTTATTTGCCACACCATGTACAATACTTTATGTCTAAGACATTCTTTGAATGGTATGCAAAAATGAAATAGAAAGTATAATTTGGGGAAGAGAAGTAAACAGGATCAGATCTGTTTCACACTACAGTTGTCTGTCCTGTGTAATTCCCAGCAAACCTACACTAATGGCTTTTTTTCCCAGGAGCAGCAGATCACTCAAATGTGGGGCAGAATGATCTGGGATGATGAGCATGTGCCAAGGGAATGTAGGATGGTATCCTGAAAACAGTCACAAAATGTCCAGGAAGTAATGGAGCAAGACTAGCAACATTCTTCACTGGGAGCAGCGGCTGGGAGATGTATGGCAAGCACACCAGGAGCTGCTTCATCCTGCCTCTGCAGAGGCTCACCCTGCTCCATCACCCAGGCTGGCAGCAAGGTGAGCATTTCACAGAGACAAATGCTAATGATCAATGCCAGCATTAGGTTTTACAAGGTGTGTTTCTGCTCCAGTCTTCTGGGAGGGCCAATTCTGTCCTTCCCTTTGGGCACAATGATGTCAGACTCTCCTTGCAGATGCACCGTCATATGAGGGAGAAACACACACTCAAATGCGCTGTCTCATCAGCAGAGGGAACCTGAGCTAGCTTTGGAGCAGATCCAGCATGGCCATTACCACTCTGCTCTATTGTTTGGCAGATTTGGCCACCATCACTGGCTGAAACCCTCCCTGCTCTCTGTACCCACCTTCTGCTGACAAAGGCAAAACTGCTTCATCAGTGCAAACCTGCATCCTTTACTGCATCACCATCAGCTGTGGGAGAAGCAGCTGGCAGGGCACAAGGCTGGTACCCAGCCCCATGTTCAGCCTTTCTGGAAGATCCATCCCCAAATGCTGTGGACTTCTGCATAACAGTTGGTACCAGCCTGGACTGTAACCATGTTGGTGTGGCTGGCAAGCACCAACCTCACTGGTCCCTGAAATCGCCAGGCTTGGGCATTGCTCCTCCAGCTTTCCTAGTGATGACCTGTCCTGTCTTCCTTTCTGTGGGAAAGACAAACACATGAGGTAATCACAGCCCATAGCACCAGCCCATAGTACCAGTGGACAGATGTAGGCAGGCGAACAGTGAGAACTTGATTCATATTGTAGTCAAGGATGATTTTTATTATTATTACTATTACTTCAAAAAATGTTCTTCTGATGTGGGGAGAGCTGACGAGATAAATTATATCTGTTGTCAGCTGGATGTATAGAGCTTTGTGATATTTTAATTAAAACCACTCTCTCCGACAGCCCAGCATATATCTTCACCAAAGCTGCAGCAAGGAGGTAGGAGCCACCAGTGCTGTCACCAACACAAATACACAATTGAATCTCCTTCCCACACCGTTTATATCTTACATTTATCTCATGCACACCAAAATTCAGTACCTGTATTTGTTTCATATGAAACAAAACCATGAATGTGTATGCAATGTTTTAGATACAATGGACACCACTTTCGGAGGATGCATTTCCTATTAAAGCTGTCTACAATGCATCACCAAAATGGAAATAATGAGCCTGCACAAAAATGACCTGTTCAAATATGCTGCAACTTTCTCTCAAAAGTTGGAGTGCAAAGAAAATCTGTTTTTGTTTATACTCTTAATGGAATGCTATTTCTATCTCTTTGGCTTAAAGCTTCAACAGTTCAGTCCCAATAAATAGGTAAAATGACTGCAACAGCATTTTTCAAAAGGAACATGTTATCTCTTAGGCAATACATTAAAGCAACTACTTGTCTAGCCCCAGATGCGTGGGGTGAGGCAGATGGCTCAAAAGATACTGTAAAACAGTGGAGAGGTGTCCTGCTCTCCCAGCACACAGATCCATTTTATCCTGCTGCAGGTATTGAGAGTGACAACCCATGTGCAACCAGAGGACAACAGAGGCTCTTAGAAAAGAACATTTGGGTATCTCAACTGCTAGCATTTCACTGATCCCACATTAACCCACAGCTGATATAACATCACGGCTTTGACCTTCTGTGTTAGGAGGCTCTTGCTCCATAATCACTTCATGAGGCCTACAAGCCCAGGAATTGCCCCAGGCTACCCAAACAACCCAAACCAATGGCAAGCAAATGTTCAGTTCGCATTCACGACTTCAAACTTGCCCATCTTGGCAGTTTTTTCCCCAGCTTGTTATTACAGCTGTGGATCACAGTTCTGCATTTGTAAAATAAATCCATTACCATAGCTTACATATAATTAGTGCTAAATGTGTGTGGTTTATTTTCAACATCAGGATCCACATTAGGATCAAAAACATTTAAGACGCTGGCTATCACTGTATTTTATGATGCTGTCATTTACTGGCTCGAAGCAACAAATATTTAATGTGACAGTAACATTAAAATACAGCTTAGCCGGTAAAGCAGCATGTCCTGCAATTTGCATTGCATGATGCAATGATGAGTCATACATATTAACTATGATGCAGCTTGTCTGATTCAGAAAACCTTTGTTGTAGAGACATGGAGAGCCAAGGCATGTGTCATGCTGGTAAGAAGAGGATGAATATTTTTAGGTACTAATGTAAATAAGCTGTGGGGATTAACCTGGATTTCAGTAAAAATGGTTGGGAGTCAAGATTCTTTTGCAGGTGTGCACAGGCTGTCATGCAAGACACCTTGCTCTCATGTTAATTAAAATTTATGGAGCATCTCCTGTGAACGTGTTGCTTTTATGGGTTCATGAGAGTACCTTAATTTTCATATCACTCATTTGCTTTGGTGATGCTCATGAATGACTCCATAACACAGAAGAGAGCCAATACTGAGCCCTGACCCTGTGTCTTGCGTCCTATCCCTTCTGCCCCAGCACTTCCCTGTGGCGTTTCTGGAGCCAGGGTTTGGGGCCCATTTATGATCACCCCTTCAGTGAGTGCTGGGGTGGGGACAGCCCTGGAAGCCTTTCAATCTGCAAGGACAGGACAGGTCCCACACCCAAAGAATGCTTGATATTGGCCTGGAAGTGAACACTGCCTTTGGGATGGACTGACACGCAACTCATAAATTTTATGAGATTTATAATTTTTATGAGTTTATAAGGGTTTTTATAAGGTTTGGGTCCAAGTTCCTCAAACTTTGAAGTATTTGCAGGATGCTGAAACTGGGTCACATTTCGTTGAGAGCTTTCCCCAGATCAACTCCCTGCCCACAGGCAGTGCTGAGCAATGGCTGTGCATCACTGCCACTGCCTTACACCTAGCATTGGCCATCTGCCACCACTGTCCCCACTTTCCCTGTGCATGGATGAATATCCACCAGCCCTGAGTGGTATGAAGCATCTCTCTTTCCCCAGGATTTGATATAAGGTGTGTGGAGCACCTGGAGCGTTAGGGGATTTGGTGTGCCATGGTGAAAAACATCCTAAAATTCATCAAGTTGGTATGCTCAGGAAAGCTGAAGAGCAGCAGCAGATTAGTTCCACTCTCCGAGCTGTCTGCATCCATCGAACTCTACTAGATACCCAACTCTCAGTTGTTCACAGATGCACCAAGAAGGAAGATTATTTTAGAAGTTGTTCAAAAGAATTCTGCCCGGAAAGAAATACAAACCAAGTGCTAATGCAATCGTTTCTTTCTCCATTGCCAGCATGCCCAAACACAGAACAACACGGCAAGATCCTTCTTGCTGAATTTACTGCAGCAAAAACTATTTGACAGTCTTGTACAGGAAATCGAAGTTCTGTAACGTCTTTTTTTAATTTAAGAAATATACACAAATCAAATATATTTATTAAATCAATGTATAGTCATTTTTACAAGGAAGTGTAATTTAAAAACAGACATAAAAGATTTCTAAAGTAATGATACACATCTCTTTTGGACAAATGTTATTTCAGGGATTTACGATAATTCCTTTTCTGAAAGAAAAATGAAGCTAATCGAAACAAACTTTGTACTTTATATTAATGCCATTCGAATACAGTATGTGCAGCCAGTTATAAAGTGACATTGAAAGCTGATGCTGTTCTCAACAACACCATGGTTTCTCAGTTTTATGTACTTTTTAATTTCCTCTGTGGAAAATCTGTTCTTCATAAAGGGCTGCTAAAGAAAACGTGGAAAAAGTTGATTCATTCCATATTTACATTCTTGCTAGTACCTGGAAATGAACCAATTACCAACATGAGCCAAAAAAGAAGTTAGAAAACTGGTTTAGAAAACTCATCTTCCTACAGGCGCTACTTCAGAAGTGCTCTGGGAAAGTTCCGCTCTGATAGCAAACACTTTTCTTCTTAATAAGATTTTGGGTTCTCAGCCCCTTGGCTAGTGCAGCTTACTTCTTCCTATTGCTCTGTACTTCAGGTCCTCTTTAGCTGGGGGATGGCTCTGGGGAGAGGCCTGGACATGTAAGCAAAACCCAAACCTGAACTCAAACTTGGATTGGAACTCAAACATCAACTCAAACCAAAGCATGAACACAAACTCAAACCCAAAATCAAACCCAAACCAAAGCTGAATTCCAACCTAATCTAAACTCAAAGCCAGACTAAACCCAAACATGAACCCAAACCTAAACCTGAACCTGAACCCAATCCAAACCTAAACCCAACCCAAATGCAACCCCAAAAGGATTCTGTTGAACCCCTCCCTAAACCCAAACCCCAAACCTAACTTGAACCTTAATCTAAACCAAATCTAAACCCAATGTCAAATCCCAGTCTGGATAAAACACTTCTCTCATTAAACCTGTACCAAAGCAAAAAAACAAGTAATAAATTCCTCAAAAAAGGAAGAAGAATGGGGGTTGCTTGTCTTTCAAGATGAATTTTGTCATTGCTGACATCCACTCTCTCAGAGTGGTCCCTGATTTTTGGTCATGTTTCCCAATGCCACCCTGAAGCCACCATAATGGCTGCCCAGAGATGCTTCATCTAACCTCTGGCTGCTGCTGCTGCTACCTTCATCCTGAGCAACTCTTCTCTCTTTCCCTCTTAAGTTGCACATAAGCGGATGTGATTTGCTAAAAAAGCCAGTCATCTCTGGAGAGTTTTTGTTTGTAGCTTTTGCATCTCCTGTTTGGTTGCTCAGTTTTGCAGAAATATGCTTTTTTCCTAGGACTGGGTTTAATAAAGACTTGATGTGGCATCTGTGTGGCGCGGTCACCTGCGAGATTGCTTGCTTGGGGCTTGCATGGCTTCAGCAGCGCTGGGACTGGGCAGGGGTTTATTAAATTCTGGTATAGGAAGAAAAGTAGAAAGCTGAATTTCCAGCACTAATATGATTTTTATTCTTTTTCTGGTTTTGTTGTTGTTTTTTTTTTTTTTTGTTAGTCTGTTGGTTTTTTGCACTTATATTGTGAGTTTCATTTCAAAAAGCAGTTTGATGGACACGGCACAGTGCCGCTGCTCCTCATTACCGGAGAAAAGCTGGCCTACGGCGCTGCCAGCTCTGCTCTCCTCCAGAGAAAAGGAGAATCCTTGTCCCATTTCTTGATCCATAAACTGAAACATAACGCCTGGAAATGTGGACATAATGAAGTGGAAAGTTTTGCCTGTTGGACTTATGTTTTCAAGCAATATACCTGTAATCTCCGTTTGGGTTTATTTTGCCAAGCAAGTAAACCCAGCATCAAGCATCTGCACTCAGGGCCCAGCATCCCTGTTGCTGCTTCCCTGCCACAGCAACATCTGGAGGATGCAAAGAGGATTAAGCCTCCCTCATTGCAGGCATGGATAAAACACTTAGGGAGAAACTTCCCACGTTCAAGAGAACTGGAAAAGAAAACACTTGATTTTCCCAAAGAGGGGGAGAAATCTATTCCCCTATCCTGCCACTGCCTTCACTGCAGAGCCAGGGGGGGACTTAGATTTGTGGCCCCACAGCCAGCCCAGTGCATGCGGCTTTAGGTGCAGACCTCTGTTCAGAACTCCTCCAAGGTGCCAGCTAAGACTGGGGAGTGATGCTCCTTGGGAGGCAGCAGCAGTGCTGGGTGGGAAAAAGTGACTCATTGATCAAGTACCTGATTCCCACAGGTACCACAGCAGTGGCTGCACAGTAAACAGGGCATGGAGGAGAGCATTGATATATTAATAACCTTTTGCACTTCCACAGGGCATTTAGGGAGGCTCAGGGAATTTATAAAGATTGTTGTTCAAATTCATAGCCCCTGAAATAACAATGGCCTTTGGCAGGCCACTGGAATTCATGGGAGCACTGCAGCCATCAGGCTTTTTCAAGCTGCAAAAATTAAAATTGCTTGATGTGCAACAAGCTTATCAGGCTCCCTGCTCCAAATTCTCTTTGTAAATACAGCCTCTTGTGCTCCTTGCAGCCAGCAGTAGACATAGAAGTTGGTTAGTGGCCTCCAATTAAGCCAAGATTGATTTTATTTTTTTATTCTATGGGCAGACTGAAGAAATATCTCTAGTTAAAATTGCATTAACCCCATTTAAAAGTATGCATGCTTATACTAATTTAGTGCATAGGCTGTTTGTCTTGCTATTTTAAATTAACTAAAAAATCAATTGTAAAGAGCAACTTCGTGCACAGCTGCAGAAACCTTTAGGAGCTCCAGTAGCTGCTAGAGACCTGAATCTGTGATATCTTAAATATGACAAGAGATTACATGAAATGCTGAAATTGGAGGCTTTAAACTCACTCAGCTAAAATATACCACCATGGCATTAATTAAGCAGCTAAGGATAGATTTCAAAATTAAAACACCATCGTGTTGAAAATAGAAATAAACGGAAATTCTGCTTTCTCATGGAGTGGTGGCTGTACGTTCTTACACACAAAAAAGTAGGGGTGTTAGATCAGGCAGGGAGAGGACGAGGAACCCCAGGCAAATGAGATATAAACACATCAGTGGGAAAGAGACCAAGGTACTAATTGTACTTGCAAAGATATCCCTTCCATGGAGCTTTGATAAAACAAAATGTATTGATCAGCAGCCTCAATTGCTGGTGAAATTCAGTGGTTATTCTAATCTTATTGACATATATGTGTTATATATATATGTGCACACACTGAAAAGTGAAGTATTTGCAAAAATGTGAGCGTTATATAATAGCCATTAAATGTCTTCTTAAAAAAGAAGAAACTGTTTTTTCTGTCACCTAAACCTGACCTTCACTGATGTTGACATACATGAGTCCAGCACTGCCCTCAGATACCAAGTGCCACTCATTTAAGTTAGATTCATGTGAGCAAAGTTTCTTCCTGGAAATAGCCATTTTTCAGACAATTTCATTCTTGTCCTGTATTTCTGCAACTCTCCAAAAGAAACCTGGCTTTAAAATGCAGGGATTGCACTGGCTTGGAAGCCCAGAAGGTGTGCTGCCAGCTGGAACCCCCAGAACAGGGACAGGGATGTGATGCCACAGGGACAGGGCTTTGCAGCAACAGCATCACCTCTGCTGGAGGGCTTGCTCAGTATTAATCCCATTAATAAATCAGCCCCTTCTAAGTCAAATGAACAGCACCAAGCAACCACTGCTCTTCATTCCGCTCAGCTCAGGCATTTGCCTGTGTTCCCTTTGCTTGCCCACCCCTTCCATTACCGCTTGCTTATTCTTAGTGCGTCACTATGCATTTTTAATTTCCAGCCCTCCTGTTCCTCCTTCACAGTTCCTTCTGCCCGTTTCCATAAAGCCAGGCTTAGAGCACAAAATGATTATATGGCTTTTTGAAGCTATTTCTGCCTGGTCGAATCAAAGTTTTCAGGAGACAGGACCCAGATAATATGTAGGCTATTATGATCTTTCTGTATTAGGACTGACAGATGAAACGCTGTAATATGTCTGCAAAATTTAATGAAAGGAGAAAAGCAAATTCTCAGATAACCAAGGAGGAAGGCCACAGTCGAGGCTATCACATGTCCAGCTGCCTCAGCAGGAACACCTTGCACCATCCATCTGTGCTTTTCCCCTGTATTTTACATCTCAGTAAGGGTATAGGTTGCACACGGGATTTATGTGCTAGCTTTTGTTTTCATTTTGATTTATTTATGATGAGGCTATGAACTGAGTTACTGCAAAATGTCTGCTATATGCCATTTGGATATATCACTTCTAGTATTTATTGTATCTTTTGCTGATCCAGTATAAGTACACTGATATAAAAAAATTGACAGGAAATCAATGTGCCTTAGTGTAAAATATCTTGACTATAAAGATTTTTTAGATATATCAAACATTTGCTTGGTGTACAGTGTGTTTACTGTATCTTAAAACCCCTTGACATGACGATTGTACTAATTGGCCAAATATTTGATTTAATCTGCAGTGGGAGCCAGAAAGGGGCACACAATTTCTACTTAAGGGATTTCAGTTTGAGTTCAGGGGAAGAAAATTCTATGTACATACGTCAACAGCAGGATATAATCCCTTCCATAAATTTGACAAGACCAATCCAACCTCCCTAGGGCTGCTTTCTTCTCCTCCTCCCGCACTCCATCATGCACATATGTGCATGTATGGCTGCTGCAGAATGTCATTCTTCTCATCACAGAAAACAGAAAACCAGAAACCCCGTTTTGAAGCCAAGCTCTTGAACATAGTCTGCTTTTTGTGCCTCCTCCTCCTCTATCATCATCAGCCAGCCTGAGATGACATCTCTTGAAGGTGATGGCTAGCTGAGCAATGCTCCCCACAGCTGCATGGAAGTCCTGCAACAGGGTTGGACGTGACCCTGGGAAGCCATCTGGAAGCCCGCTAGCTTCCCTTCATGGCCATACCAGGTTGGTGGCCCATGCTCTCCTTGTGGTCACAGTGTTGGCCCTTCATGCACTTCTCAGCTAGTTTACACAAGAGTAACAATGTGATGCTCTGTTCCAGCCCAACAGCATCCTACTGGTGGAGAGCTTCCTACTTCTCTGGGGCAATCAGGTCCTTATGGTGAAGGTCTTCCTCCCAGTGGAGGCCTCCATCTTATGCTTTAACCAAGCTTTTCTGTGGCACTACATCAAATGTGACATGGAGATGTAGACTGATTGCACTTACCGCATTTTCTTTGTCAGGCAAAACACTTAACTCACCAATAAAGGTACGAATCAGTGGAGAGTGAGCACATCTCTTCCTTGTAAAACTAGGATTAGGTTTATCTAATATCCATTTAATTAATTATTTTTCTTATCAAACAGTGTCCAAAGACTTGCACATCATGAAGGATACAAAAATGGTTTGCAGTGGTGTAGATTAGGGTTTTTTTCCCTATCTCTTCTTAGCAGTGGGTTCTGAATTTTCTGTGCTACGATCATTTTGTATCCCATTGAGAGTTTGCTAGAAGCCCCTGCAGTTCTCTGTGCTGGGTCTTTCCTCATGCTGAGGAGGCAGATGATTTGCCCCTTCTTTCATGACCCCAGGGTGGGACAGCAAAAATGGGGCACCTGTGAGCACTTCAACAAGCGCAAGTGCTATGGACTATTTTAAAACAAAACAAAAGAAAATAAACCAAAACAAAACAAAAACCTGGAGCAGTTTTACATATGGCAAAGAAACAAAGGAAAAAAGTATTCAGGCTTAATTTCTGTGCTATCCAGTAACCACCAGGTGATGAGAAAAAGAGTTCACATAATGAAATTAAGGGCAAATGAAATTAAAGCAATCAAAGGACATATTTCTCCAGCTTTTGAAATTCAGCAGCATGCAAAAGCTGTGCCAGTGATTTCATATATACTAACACCACATGGTATAATCATTCAAAGCCTTTTTGAAAATCCTCAACTCCTCTAGTAAGTATTAGAGTAGATATGCAAGACCATGCCCAGTAAAACTTTCTTTTATTCCCATAAAAATTGTTTGCTTCTACAGCAGAGTAAAATATGCTGCTGTTTTCCAGGGAGAAAAAATACAACAGATGTGTTGTCTGAGTTCAGGAACTGTGTGCATATACAAGTTGCCTTTATTAGAAATATATGATGTTTTAGATACCTTAAAAGCTTTAGAACAATGCCACAATATTAGTCCCTACCTAGATGTCTGCATGCATGAGTGGCAACGCAATGCTATTTTAGCCAGTAACTAATTGTATCTGCAACATAGTAATTTTTAAATTTGCCCCATAATGTTTGACACCAGAAGGATGCAGACAGGCTTTTTTAATAAAGAACTGAATTCATAGATCATAAATGGAAATACATTTCTGTGTTCAGTTCCTTTTTGGAAGATCAATAATCTGAGTGCCAGGAAGATTAGAGCAGGTCACTGAGAACCTGGGGTTCGGAGGAGAGAGGTGATAATCCTATCCAGAGCTGACAAGCGGGGATGGGAGGCCAGGGAGCAGCAGTACCCACCCCCCCCCCCCAAACCCTCCTGAAGGGGTTTCCTGAGGGCTGGGGTTCAGCTAATGTGCTCTGAGGGCTCACTCCTAATTAAACCTTCCCCTGACAGGCTGGAGGTCCCATTATCATGAGACTGACTGCAGATAGATTGCATATCCATACAGCAAGGCTGCGAGCACCTCTATATTTAGAGGTGCATGTGTGTGTTATACATTCTGAGATCTGCAGAAGCAGCTTTTATGGAGCTGTAGGTGGGTGAGATGCTGCTTTTCCAAGCACATTGCTTGTTTAAACAAACCTCTGCAGCTACGACACCACATGTCCTATTTCAGTGGACACCATGGCTTTGGAGCCCAGTTAATATGAGGTTAATTGTGAAAGCCGTCGCGCTGTGATAAAAGAGCAAAATGTTTCCCCCTCGGAGCAGCACTGGCTTCGCCGCTGATGCCTCACTCTCCTGTTTGGATAGAAATGAGCAGAACAATTCCAATATTTCAAACATCACTCAGGCAGCTGGCAGCCCCGCTGCTCTAATCGCTGCCTGCTAAACCTGCCTTTGGTCACTAATGCATTCAAACATTGCTAATGACACGGAGGTATGACAAGATAAGAACGGGCTTGTAATGAATGACTCCACAAAAGCAAAGTGGCAAAAGTAATTATAGACTCGCATGGGCAGCTGGCCCCGGATGGTCGCAGACATCAAATTTCATGTACTGCTAAAACACCGCCCAGATAACCTTGTGTTCTGCAGGAGCCGGGGCTGTATCACTTGTGTAATTCAGCTGACATTTGCTGCTATTAACATGAAACAATTTGCAGGAAAGAAATAACTTCCATTTCCCTCAATTAATTAGACAAATTAATTAAACTGCTCTTTGGTATTCGGAATCTATTCCCTATTCAAGAATAGGATGCTGCAGAGATTTTGCTAAATGGTTCAGAGAAGGCTTATTAATCCTGAAATGAATTCTATCAAGCCCTATAAAGCACCAACTTCAAGTGCATTTGTGGTGAAGAAAGCTTTTTAAATCAGATAGGAAAGCTACAAAAGTGCAGAGTATTATCATAATCTGGCTAGTGTTTAATTTGACACTCATGTCAAGATATTAGAAGAGAATGAGCAAATGGTTTGATAAAGATGTACTTGAAGAATGAAAATCCTTATAATCAGTTAATTTCTATTTATCTTATGATACCCTTTTCCACAGAAATGTGTATTAGAAAATAAATAAGATTACAGGATAATTCTGAGAGCTCTAAAAATATAAAACTCTTGTCTTCCTTTAAATACAGAAGTCGTGTTTTATTGTACAAGATTTCAATATCAGTATCATCCATGCCATGACATTGGATTGTCTTCTGCAGGGAATGATACCATCACACCCCCACTACAGTCATCTCCCGTCAGCCACCTGCCAGTGCTCAAGTATGGGGCCCGATCCTGGCACCACACCCCTGGCACAGTGAGCTTCAGGCCACATCCCAGCCTCATCCAGCCCGGCTCTGGTGTCAGGCACAGTGGGGATGGAGAAGTGTTGAGTAGGGGGTGGTATGATAGGGATGGGATGAGGATTTTCACAGGTATGAATTTGGGATAGTGGTAGGATGAGGATGGGATGGGGATACCCTGGGAATGGGGATGCTCTTGGAACATCTAGATGCATCTGCACCAGGATGGAAGAGAAACAGGGACAGGGATAGGATGAGAATGAGCACCAGCAACCACAGTGTGGGAAAATCCGTTTGGGGGTGGGGGATGGAATTAGAGAAAACTGGGGTCTAACAGAAGTTGTAGCATTATAGAAACCTTTTTAGGGTAAAATTCAGTTGCCACTTCCAGGACAGTGGGCATGCATGGAATCTACTCCACCATGGTTCCCTGTGCAGCACAACCCGCTATCCTAGAGGGGCAACGGAGGGAGGAGAGGAGTGGAGACACTGTGGCCAGGCTCCAGTCCCTGCAGGATTTGGAACCTGGTGGTAGCATACAGCAGATAAGATTCATAGCAGCTGTCAAGCCAACAGCTGTGGAGAAATCACTTTCTCTAGGTGAACCTTGCTCATTATAGTCTCACTATAATACTAATGCACATTGTTAGCTGCCTCCAAGATACAACTATACTCCACTGAGCATGCGCTTTGTATTTTTTATCAGCTATGTCTTTAAACAAGAAGCAAGAGAATTTTACTCCGATCAACATTGAAGAATGTATGACTAGAGTGACTCAAGTTCCACCTGAGAGTAAAGAAAAATATAAAAGTGAATGACAGAGGGGAGGAGATAGAGAAGACTCCATTGTAACTTCTGGGGTCAGTCGATGGGCTGAACCTGTCTTCTCCCCCATAGGGATGCCTATTGGGTAAGAGCTTTATCTTATGTGTGCTAAATAACTAACTCATGCTAGCTGTTATTAGTGATTATAGCCTTGTTGTGCATTCCTTCAAGCTTGTTTTTGCAGACAGTCCCTGTCACTGGCAATCATGAACCTTAATTTGTCACTATTTAATATTAATAAAGAGTGTTATTCTGTAAATTATTAATGTTAGTCCTTCATGAGTGCTAGCAGTTGCAGGCAGTGGGTAACACATTCAAGCAAAGTGAGAAGACCTGCTGAGGGGTCTCCCTTATGCTGTTGGTGCATTTCCCTGAGCAAGTCAGTCGAATCACCCTCTGATTCATTAGAACTGTTCAGTGAAGAGTCCCTATAATGGGACACTGACAGACTGGTTGGGCACAAAGGTGTCTGCTTTAATGGGACACTGAAAAACGCTAGGGGTCGAAAAAATCTTCCACCCCTTTCACATGACACACAGCAATGGGCTCATCCCAGCCAAGGTAGGACCACAAGAGACCCAGGACCAGAACTGCATCTCTCCTGCTACCATTAGGCTAGATGGGGTTTTAGGTCCAGGAGAAACCACATAAGGGGGATCAGGTTTCGGAGCACATGCTTTGCCCATCCCTGCATCTCTCTGGCTTCTTCTCCTGCTCCAGCTGAGTGTGGCTAGGGAGGCTCACTGCGTCAAAGCCTGCCAATCAATTTTAATGGAAGGTTTCCATCTTGGAGGTTTCAGTGCAAAGGCCAGACAGAACTGTAAAAGGGGGACCTGTATTAGCAAAGCTGTTCCTCAGCTCTAACTTGGGGAATAAAGCTGGAGTCATTAATGTCTATAAAAATTTTGTAAGAAAAGCTACTTGCTTTTGAGGTTGTATGGCTTTTTGTAGAATATAACAGATATGTAGAGATATTTTATGATTTATTCCCTCTCATTTAAGAAAATAAAATATCACACAGTTTGTTATGAATACAGCCTTTCTCCAGTACACATATTTTGAAAATAGTGCCTAGATTTTTCTCCTTCCACCCAGAGAACTGGAATGATTTGATTAAACTAACTTACTATGACAAACCTTGGTGCTTTCTTCTGAAAACATTGTTGCATTGAAGAATTGTGCCTGTATGAGGGAAAACTTGGTGGAGCTGCTTTGTGGGTCACTTCAGGCACCATGGGGCAACAGCCGTGCTTAGGCACATGCCTGAGAGGATTTGAAGGCAAAAATCCTAATCAGAGAGGCTAAATGATAGCAGTGTTAAAGGCAGCAGGATATGACCCAGCACAGAAACAATAGCCATCCCAGAAGAAATGAGTTTATTATCTGGTCTAAAGGGATTTTATTGACTTGCTGAAAAAAAGTCATATTTAATATTGAAGTATAACTTTAAAAAACAGAGATGCTGACTGTATAAAAATGTGCTCTCAAGCTGAGACCTTCACTCCAAAGTGTAATCCAGAGTTTTTGTGTAGCTGTGCTATAAATCATCAAAATTAAATGTTTGCATTAGCAGTGCTAGGAGAAGCCTATGCAGAGCAGTGGGGATGTGTTACCCAGCACAGAGCACAGGAATTACAGAAATGCTCTATGGTGTCTGACATAGGAAAGGTGTGCAAGTGTTGCATGCCCCAATTTGCACTGTTTGCTGCCATTTCTCTGTGGGTTTTGCCCAAGTGGGGCAGCCAAGGTGCGGGCTAGCCCCCCAGTTCCCGCGAGTCTCAGCACATACTCCCTGAGGGCTGCATCCTGTGTTCCCAGGGACTGGTACTATAGGATTGAGCTTCATGAGCAGGAGCAGTATGGTTGGAGCTGCCCAGGCTGGGGCTCAGCAGGGCAGGAAGGGTGAAAAGGTAAATGAATGGTTTTCATCGCTTTGCATAGTGGGTACCAGGCTGGCTGCACCAGCCCTTGGCACTGCCTTTCTGAGGTGTTCCCTTTGCAGTGATCATTGGAGTAATATCATCTTTTAATGAGTAAATAGTCAGATCCTTCTCACCTGCCTGGCCTTTGGCCAACACTTCGGTGTTGTCCTGCATGTGAACCCGTTCCCATGCACTGCTGAAAATGCTCTCCAGAGTCCAGCCAACCAACCTGTTAACATCCTCTCCTTCACACTCCTGCAATGAGCCAGCTGCTCTGCCTAGGAAAATACAGCTGGAGAGGTTTATAAATAGTAAATTAAGCCTCGTTCCGGCCACTCCAGCTGGGCAATGTTATAGCAGCGAGTAATTCATCACCAGGGTGTCATCCCTCCCTTGACGTACTGCCCACCAGCACTGCATCGGTGCATGAGCCAGGAAGCCCTCACTTCACACAGCTCAGCCATAACTGCCTCTAATTTTGTGTTTAAACCTTTTTTCAGAATTAATTTTGCTAAGATAATCTAACTAGCTGGGAAAGTGTTGGTGATAGACAGCTCAGAGAAGCAGGCAGCTCAGGGAAGGCTGAAGTCCATCCTTCCTGGGAAGGAGCAGACACTGCAGGTGCCTGGGAGCCTCTACTCTGCCCCAGGTCTCCTCTTGGCCACATTTCTGGGCCAAAACACTGCACCCAAGCAAACTCTGTCTCTGCTGGGCAGGAGGAGATGAAGGATGCAAGGGATGAGCCTGGACATCTGATGCTTTCCTTCAGGGAGATGGGAGAGAGGGCTCAGTCCCTCCATCTGGCGTGCATCAGCCTGGGGTCTCCTGGGTGCATCTCTATATCAAAACTCAATTAGAAAATGAGACCTGAATGTGAAGGACTATTGTATTATAAGTATTTTTATAATTAAATCAGGGAAGGTGTAACAGGGTATTATGAAGGGCCTTCAGAAAACATTACCTTGTAAATAAAGGAAGAGAGTAGAGGAGTTTATCTGGTTATATCATTTTCACAGAGCACAATAGTAAAAAGCTCACTTTCAGTTAAGGATCACAGATGCACATCATAATAACCCTTCACTGCTGATGGTTAATTGTGTAATTCCCCACAGTCACTAACAGAGGTTTCATCGCAGGAGCTGATAGGATGTGATGGGGACTCCTGTCCCCAGCTCACAGCCTGCATCTCTATCCCCACAGGGGAGCCTCCCACAGATGCTGCCGGTGGTGTAGCAGGGTACTTTTCTTTTGGAAACCATGAAGCTTCAGCTTTGTGTTGCTCCCCTTGAACTCCTGCTCTCAGAAAAGAAGTTATTTCTTTTCCACACCGCTGACTGAATTATTTCCTACTTGCAGAGCTGCTACCTACAGGATATAATCATGCAACACAGTAAATCATTGCACCATGTCAAAACTGCAAGTGGTTTGGAGTTAGATCCTGAGTTAAATCTCTATCTGATTGTATATTTTCTCTCAAATGTACTTTTTAATTTGTCCATATGAAACTATTCTAAATTTAAGGGGTATCCAGCAAGAACAGGAAAACTTTTTCCTAGTGACTCTTGTTAATTTTCTGTCGAAGCCTCTTTGCAAGAAATCTCAGCCCAGTGCTGAAACAGTAGCTGCACTCAGAACTGTGCATACTTTTTCTGCAGGCACAAATGCTTGTCTGCTCTACCCATGTAAAAGCCTCAAGTGCACATACAGAATTTTCATCTGCAAATTGCATTTCAGTTGTTCGAACCTATATCTTTAATCTTCATCATGATTTATATAATTTTTATTGCCAATGGGATGGCTATCGTTAATTGTCCAAAGGAGTGGGTGTTTCAATATTCTTTACAGCAGGTGAATACTGGATGTGCAACCTCCTTTGGTGGCTCTATAATGGAGACACTCAAGAGAAGGCTTACCCCAGGTGGGAAGGGTGGTGGTGAGGGGACAGGGAGGGATGAGCCCCACGGCCCTGTCCTTGGGGCTCCTCTTGCTGAGCAGGGCAGCAGGCAGGGGATAAGGAGGACTTAGCCAGCCTGCCGTGGCAACAGAACAATTTAATGTCCAAAATAAGACATCTTGGCCATTTCTCAGCTGGCTCTCTGGGGCCTAGCTTGAGAGGCATGGCAGGGCTAACATGCTTGCTTCCCACTCGCTCACTGGGCTCGCTTTGCTATCAAAGCTGCCAAGGCAAAGGCTTTGCGCGGGAGTTTCACTGGAGTGACATTCATGCCTTGGAGTTTACATTGTCTTTGGAAAATAATCTCCACTTCATAATTCCCCCCTAGTTTTTCACATATGGGCCTTTGCTGCAGAGCCAGGGGATGGGGAACGCAGTGTTGCTTGCAGAAGCTCTTCTGCAGCTGGTGCTCTTAAAGCGTGTTCTGCCATGCAGCAATACCAGCTCTGCTTGCACCAAACCCCAGCACAGAGGCCTTGTCTCCCGCAGCCCTGTGTTGCAGCACTGGTACCCATAGGCAAGGGAAACTGCAGGTCATTATTTCTGAATTTGCACATTAAAAAATAACATTGAGTCAGAGGGGAATGTCTTTAAACCACAAACACCAGAAATAACAATTGTATTAAACTGCATTCATGAATACATAATAAAGTTAAATTTGCCATTATTTATCATGTTACTTAAAATTAAATTGAATTTATAATGCAAAAGAAAGGATTTTTGTGCTTTTTTGAAAATAATGCAAAATCTTTCATGCCATTCACAAAGCATTTGTGTTAGCACCAGTGTATACAGATTAATTTATTTATTTTTGTTAAATTATCACTGCTTCCCATTGTTCCTTAATCCTCAGAGACAATCCTTATTCTTTCATGCATTTTTTTAGGAGCTAAAGAGGCACATAGACAAATAATGCATAAAAAAGTTTCAGGGGTTTTGGTGTCTTTGTGTTTGAAGTGCTGGAAGAAGTTAAAAACAAGGAGCCATCTCCTGGTTGAGGAGGCCATCTCATTGGTGTTGGCAATGGTATGCCAGGGCAGGGTTGGGGAAAAAGGGAGGCATCAAAATAGAGCAGCTCCCCAGCGTGCGCAGACTGTCAGAGAAGGGAGAGTGGCAGCAAACCTTTGTCATGGTTAGTGCACACTTCTGAAATAATGGAAATTAAATTGTTTGAGTGTCAGCTGCACAAATTTCATGTATTTCTTCAGTAGGAGCTGCACACAGGGAGCCTGTTGCCCTGTGCAAAATAAAGAGCAAATGCCAGTGAAAGCCTTCCTTCTCTCATCATTGCTGAATGTGCTCCTTATCGCCATGTTTTTTGTGCTGGACTAAAATAATCATTTGTGAATAGAGCTCTAATGACATTATAGCTAATCCATTTTCTTCTCTGAAGCTGGTAGTCAACAGTTTATTCTCTCACCTCAAAGATGAAACTGAATGTCAATTTTCAAGATAACATTGACATGAACTTATGTATCAGGCAAGTAGACAAATACCATTATAATCATTTATAATCCTTTAAAGCTGTGACTGAGAAGTGGCATTTGGACTGGATTTAAACTTGGCGCTGTCCGTGCAGAAGATTAACCACTACATAAGACTTTGATTTCTGAATATTGCCCATTAGAGAGTTTTTACATAGGAAATTGAAGTATTATATATAGTTTTAACATGGTTAACAAAGTCTGACACAAACAATAACATTCCAACTTCAGTTAATTCTTTCATATCCCATTTACAGCACAGAAAACTGTGTTGTCGTCCAAAAAGCACCCCAGTAGGACTTTGAAGATTATTCCTGCTTGATGGGAATTACACATCCCGAGTTCATTTCTGCTGTTGCTGATTGCTATCGGTTGCTCTCCAGGAGACGCTCTGCATTAGTCAACATGCAGTTTGTGCAAACAAGCCAAAGCCTCCAAGGGCCCAAGAAATGTGCATCCACTGCCTTGGTCTAGACTGTCTGTCCTAAGAAAGGAGCTTGTCATGGAGGTTATGGGGTAGAAGTGCTGCATGAGGGGGCTGGTATGGGTGTGATGGCCCCCCCCCCCACCATGGGGTCCCTTTGCACCTTGATGTCCCAACACCCTCCAAGTTGCTTCGCAAGGGACAGTTCTGGGGAGATTTCTGAAGAGTCACATGTAGCTATGGGGATCAAGGTGGGACTTTATAGATATGGAGTCTGCTGGAAGGAGCAACGAAATGGACGAAGTGCTCCAATGCTTAGAGTTTGCCCTTCCAAAATGCTTTATAGAGGTTGATGTCAGAAACCAGTGCTGACAGCTGACGAAGGAGGGGCTCTTATTCAGTGGCGCAGTATTTTCTTGACTTTTGTACTAAGCCTACAAGTTACAAATGTTTTCTGTGCCCAGGTAAGGAGCCAAATGCCAGCAGTGGACAGTGTGTGACCTTTCAAACCAAGACCTGATACTCCTGGCTCTATATCTGCTCTGGGGAGCACAATAAGCATCAGGGTCCCACTTACAGAACCTCTACTAAGAAATTAGGAATTAGGGTTTGATACTTTTTATTGCCGTTTGTTCTTGAGCATCCAAAGAAGCTTAGGAAGGATATGAAAGAAACTAAAATGGTGGTTCCTGCTAGAGAAAGAGAAAGCAAAAAGGAAGGCTGGACAAGTGAGAGATGCAAGTATTCATTTACTGAAAGTGCTTTAGACGTTCTCAAAAGCACAGGTATGTGTCAGATGACTTTTGGCTTTTGATGTGGGCTGGGCACTGATCTGCTTTCCACCTTCCCCAGCCTTTGAGAAGGTGAAGGTGCTTTTCATGTGCAATTCACATGATTTTCAGGATTCTGTCCCTATTTGAAGCCTCTCCTTAGCCTTATGAAGGGATGCAAGTGACTGAAGGCAAGTCCCAGGTGATTAAAGATCTGCCCAGTCATGTTCAGACAGGGACATTTTTGTCACTGGAGGACACAAAAGGTTCTTGTGCCACCCAGGGCTGCAGGTGACCCCACCCAAGAGACCTGGGTGTCTACAGAGCCTGTTGGAGGCACATTCCAGCACATACAAGCAGCTCTCTGTCATCTGGGTTCAATCTAGTAATAAATGGGCTCCAGAAGTTTTTGTCTAAAACCACAATGCTTCTTATCAAAACATTTCCCATTATTATTTTCCAGTCTTTCCTCAATCCCCAGCTACCTCCTCCCTCCCTTTGGGGCATTGCTGTGCCCCAGCCATTAGCAGTGCTATCATTTTTTCTCTCCACGTGGGAAATACAAGAGAGCTTTCCTCTAAAGAGGGTAGCCCAAATCCTCCTGGGGCTCTAAACCCATCCTCCATCTGTGATCATGCAAGTGTTTCCTCCTGGGCATTATTACTGGAAATGAAAGAATGTGAACACACCAGGCTCATTTGTTTTGTGTGTTTAATTTCTTCATAGGTTTGTGTAAGTACTTATCATCTTCTCCCTAGAAGGTAATCAAAGACAAATGTGCATGTGAGATGCAGGCTTTACAAATGAGGCTGCCTTCCTAAAATGTGGTCCACAAAATAAATAGAAACATAAAAGCATCACCGGTGCCTGCAAGAAGGGATGCTTCCAGGAAGCACAAAAAGTTCTGAATACAGCTAAAATCAACACCACCCCATCATCAATATTCATATAGCCCAGACAAAACACTTTATATTGTACCTGCTCATAAATCAGATAGAGAAGAAGGAGGAAAAGGGAAGAGGCAAAGACAAAGGGAAAGATATAAAGAAAGAAATAGCTGGGGGATGAAGGGATGGCGAAAGGGGACTCAGCTCATTCAAGCTAACATCTGCTCAGTCTGAAGTGGAACCACCTGTTAGTTTATTAAATCGTACAATTAATTTCTGTGGAAGGAAGGGACGATTGTATCTCATAAAAAATCTTCCATTTTAACCCCATCCTCCAAAAGTGAGCTAGGTAAAGCCAGCCATTCATGCCATGAATGCATGGCATCATTGTTTTCACATGGAATGATGGAAAGTGTCCAACATCTCCCTTCAAGGCGTCCACCATCCTGCCGGGTGTTGACAGATGACATCTGCTTTAAATGGCGTATTCTCTTGCCATGGGGAAGTAATGAGATGGCTTCCACACACGTGCCGTCATGCAAAGCCAATTCAGCAGGAACTCCTCAAAGCCCTCCTCCGCCTTGTCCTGGCATTATGAAAAGTTTCCATCTTTAATATTTCTGCCACTGGCAAATTTCTTGTGAGGCCAAGTTTTAGTCAAAAAAGTTCAGTAGTTTGTATGGCAGTAATGATAAGTCAACTTCTCTGCCCTTTCTGCTCCCACACTACCTCCTTCCACCTGCCAGCCATCAGTCTCTGGCTACAATCTCTCTGACTCCATAGGGACAGAGGCTAGGAATGACAGAGCAGCTCTACAAGGGACTTCAGCATCATGAGCATGCGAACAGGGACTGCAAACCGCTGCCCAAACACATCCCAAAAATTTGTCTCCAAAATGCTAATGGCCCTGCAGCAGCAGTGAACAGACCTTTGCTTGTTCATACCAACATTTTGCAGCACTCCTCTACAGTGCTTACCCATGTCAAAACATTTGAATTTCTCATTACGAAAAAAAAACCCCAAACATTTTAAATCACTTATTTCAGGCATCTATTTTGGAACATGTCCTAACAGTTCTTTCCTGCTAGTCTGTACCAAAGGAGAGTCCGGAGCAGGGGACATGCCCCTTCCAGGCTTGCAGGATGGGGCTCCAATTAAACTCAATGCTCTCCAGATTTGGTTCCCATTATTGTCTTCCTTTGGCATGACCGACTGGAGCACTTGAATTGGAAAGGTCCCAGAATCCTCAGTCTCCTAAAATATTTTCAATAACGTTGGGAGCAATTTTCCTTAGAGCATGTAAGGATTTCAGCAGAGGAGCCAGCTTTCCCAGAGGAATGATCCAATTACGAGGACTGGATGCTCTTGTCAATCTCCCCCTCAGGGATGCGGAAAATCAAAATTACGATTTATTTTTTTTAATGTGACAGTGAGCGTGAAGGCAGAAATCTAAACCATGCCATTATCTCCTCCGGTGCCCCCCGCTCCCTCTGCCTGATACTGTTAGCTAAAAATACCGACTCGTTTCAGGCAGAACCTCCTTAAATTCTGCTCTAATGACAGCGTCGGCAGGACCCAGCCCTCAGTGCAGTGCTGAATTACGACTTTTTAATGGTGACCTTTGCATGCAAAAATTGAGTCAAAATGACTCCGTCTTTCACTAATGCAGTGAGAGAAATGCAGTTCAAACCCAGGGGTTTGCGTTCAGGGACAAAGGCGGAGAAAAGCAGCAGCAATCACCCAAAAGCTAAAAATATTCCTTGCCGGGTGAAGGCAGTGGGGGAGCTGGTGGCAGTGGGGGAACGAGTGAGCAGGGAAGCCAGCAAGGCTTTGTGCAGGATGCTAAAGAAGATGTCTCCAAGATGCCAGCCATGGTGCACGCTGGCTGGGGTGGAACAGGACCTTGATGGGCTTGCTTGCACCCTGCAGCCCTCCTTCTCCTCCTGACCACGGCACCCCTCAGCATGCGCGCACTTCATAGGAGTGTCAGAGTGCGTGGGGTCAAGGTGCGGGGGTGTAGGAAGGCAGTTTGCAAACCCCTAGCCACCACCCAGGTGCATTGTGCCGGGAAGAAGGAGCTGCCTTTGTGCAGTGGGGTGGCGGGGGGGCCTAATCCCTGCGGGTTTGCCTGACTCCTGGGGCCAGCACACCAAGATCAAGGCATGGGCAGTGGGATCTGCAGCAGCCACGTGCCGCCCGCTCCCCCTTAGAAGTTGTTGTTGCTATGGGGTCTATTGTTGCTGGCTTCCCTCTGGTGCTTTACATCCCGCACCTTGCTTTTTCACAGGGCAAACAATAATACAAACTCTTTTTGCTCCTGTAGTTGCCTTTTCACTTTTTTTTCCCTTTTGCAAGCTATTATGAGTGATAACTCTAAATAACTGCACAATTCTTCAAGAGATTTTCCACCACGAGATCATACCATGCTGCTTGCCAGGTTATTCTGCCTGAAAACCAAGGAAAATCTGCATATCTGGGGGACACTATTAATTACCTGATGTGACATATCTAACTGAAAAGATCTGTCTCTGGCTAATGAAGCTGTCAGGGGCAGGCACTGTGCCGATGCCGCCCTGCCACGGGTGCTGGCCCCCATCCAGCACAGCGCCTTCTATTCCTAGACCAAGCCAGTGATACCACAGCAGCATGGGAACAGGATGCAGCCCTGATACATCCTGGCATCACTACACCATGTCCATCTTCCAGCTCTTTGTTCTGCCTTGGCAGCAAACCTTCAACAGGAGCAACCAAAGGTTATTGATCCTCCCAAGGTATAGCCTCATGTCTCTGCAGATGCCCCATATACGTTTTCAGGGTTCTGGGGAAGATGCTAGAATAAATGGAAGCTAGAGTAAATTTAATATTGTGCCAGGGAGAGAAGCAGGATCCCTCACTTCATGCCAGGCTCTCCCTATCCCATGGGCAGAAGCTGCAGGGCAGAGACAGGCCCCTGCCTGGGGAAGGGCAGCATCAGCACCCCAGTTATTTCGCATGCCCTGTGGGCAGGTTTCATATCCAGTGCCTTTCCAGCAGTGGGGAAGCATCCTGGGGAGCTGGAACACTTCTGCCATCAGCCCATCTCCTGGGAAGCCTCCCCTGGCAGCACCCAAGCTCCTGCCCCAAAAGCAAGATCCTGTTTCCATCCTCTGGGGTCTGGCTTTTGTGAAACCCATTGTAAGGGATAAATAATCCTTCAGTGAGAGCTATTCCCTGTGACATTTCCTGGTGATACAGACTTGTCTCCCTCAGCTGAAAATCAAGTTGTGTAGTCCCTTAAATGGAAAGCGTTTATTCACGTTTAAGTAAATCATTGCATTGGTTTAAAAATTTCTAATGATGAAGAGCAAGCAGGCTGTCGAGTTGGTGTGCCAGATTGTCTGCTTCTTAATGACAAATATTTTAATTACAATAATTATAATTAAATGGATGTCAAAAAAATGTTTCAGTTCAAAAAGCACTTCACAACCTCACATCACATCCTATCAGATGCCGGGCCACATGACAAAACAGAAAATAAACTGAGACCTTTAGGCAAATTTTCCTCAAAGAGGCAGTGACAATTCCCCAGCCATGTGTGCTGTGCTGCCTAAAGTCGGCGGTGCAGAGGGGCCAGCTGTCATCTGCACCCAAATGAAAGACATTATTAGGGCTTTAATAGAACCAAGCTAACATATATGTGTACGCCTTTCCTAGCTCTCTGCAAACATTAATGCATATGCAAAGCCCACGTGGGCTGAAGCAGCCAAGAATTGCCACTCTTAACCAACATGCAGGGAATCAGAAGCTAAGGCTTGCTCTTTTCCCACCTGAGCTGTTTTTAGAGATGGGATTTGGATGCTTGAGAACATGTCTCTGGTGCTGTCTTCCCTGGCTGCTGTTTCTATTAAAAGAAGAAGTAAATGTAAGCACACTGCATTCATTTCTGCACTGTGGATGTAGCATTGGTTTCTGCTCTACATTTCTAAAAGCATCTTTTCCTTGGAAACACTGGCACTGGGATGACCAGTGACGCAGGACGAACAGCTTGCTCGTATGCAGGAGCAAACTGCAGCCAAAGGTCCCCATAGCACCCAGCTGCTCAGAAATGCTGCAGAAGAGAAAAAGGGGAGTGAAAGACAGTGACAGCAACATTCCCAGGACATCTTTGAATTCCACGATATGATCCAAAAGTAATATAGCAAGATCTGAGGCCAATTATCACTGCCTCTGCCTGCTTCTTTTCATTTAAGATACCATGAGTATTTTCAGAGTGGTCCCTCCAGGCCCTCGCAGAGCTGCAGGTGAGTGAGGCAGAAGGCATCCCAGGGGCTCCCCCATCCTCTACCCTGCATCCTGCATCCAGCATCCTTCGTCCTGCACCTCACCCTGCACGAGGTAATGCTGGTCCCCCAGCAAGGCCAAATGCTGTAATTGGATCTTAATTACACAGCTCTCCTAGAGGTTATTTTTATTTCTTTGTTTGTTAATGCAATTATTTAGCTGCCCTATTTTAGCCTTGACCTTGCAGGAAGAGGGTATTTTCCAGTCAGCATAATGCTTTATCTTTGAAAGCTACAATCAATAAGGATAATTAATGATGCCTGCTGCAATGATAGCCTCAGCAATCATTATACCACATTAATCCCTGCAGTCAGACTGGGGTCAAGGCCATCTAAATCATTCACCTAGGGGTGGAGAAATTCAAATAATTTACCAATTTAAAGGGAACAAATCCAACTTTATTTTTCAAAGCTGTTTAAACCATCACATTTTTAAGAGGCTGAAGCCTGTTGAGGTCATGTTTTCTTTCAGGATCCATGGATGCAAATCAGCACAGCTTGGGATGCTCTTCTCAGGAAACAAGGTCCCCCTGTGGGGACAGTGGTGGTGATGTGCACCAGGAACATGCCACACATGCTACTGTTTTCTCCTCAACTCTAGTTTCTCAGTGTGGGGACGGTCCCAGCTGCCACTGCGGCAGGCACAGGTCCCCTGACTGCAGACACACACTGTGGTTGCTCCATAGGAACAGGCAGGGGATCATGCTCCTCTTGCTGTGGCAAAATGCATCCCCCACCATTCCCAGGAGTGGGAGTTTGTCAGCCTTCAGGGACAGTTCATGTTGGAGACCCTCCTGTAGCGCAAGGGAAGCCCCTGCCATGGGGCATTTTGGCACTCAAAGAGGGCTAAGCCATCTCCAAGACATCTCAGAGAGGAGCAGAGGTCTATTCCCAGTGCATTCCTGGCCCCTGCCTGGCCCCCAAAACCTGGCCTATGCCTGAGTTCTCCAGGATGGCCACCTGCATGGTTTCTGCTCACCAAACTGACACTGCTGTAGACATCCCCTGGCCCCACTACCCAATCCAGCATCCCACTTCAAAACAGGACAGAGTGAGGGGCAGGGAACAGGTGAACACAAAATACAAAACTGCTGATTTATTTTACTTACTTCAGGTTGAGCTTTGCCCATCTTTGAGCAAACTGGTCTAGTGGAAGATCTCCCTGCCCATAGCAGGGGACCTGGAACTAGGCGACCTTTAAGTCCCTCCCAACCCAAACCGTTCTAGGATTCAACAACGCATTAGGGCCATTCCATTAGAAATGCGCGGGAGACGGTGCCGGCGTGTGAGCTGTGTTTGAGTGCATTGTGAAGCCCAAGGAAAATGCTGGAGGCTTCCCATAGCACTGCCTTCTGGCAGCCTCAGCCACCTTTAGGGCTGGTTCAGCTCCAGCAGGCACCTATAGCTGCTGTGCTGAGCTTTTTTTAACGTCCGCTATCAAGGGGATGTAGCTTTTTGACATCTCCATGCTAGGAGTGAAGATATCCCTCTATCTGCTTTGTGCAAAGATAATTTTTGCGATGCAGCCAGTGCTGGGGTTACATCCTGATGCCTCCTGATGTGCTCAGCTGGGGCTTTGCATCCCTCTTGCCCCAAGGGGAAGCCAATGGCATCTCAAGCATCTGGGGAAGAGAGGGGTTCTCATCCTGACCCCAGCCTAAACTCATGCCCATTGCATGCTGGGTGGAAAAAGGCACCAAAGGCTTTGTCAGGATATTAAAAAAACCACAAAGCAAAGAGCTGGTATTATTATAGAAAGGCTGCAGAGTAATGCCCTTGGCCAAAAATCGCTTTTGTTAATGATCAATACATTTATTTCTGATCTAAACATGTTCCCATGGCTTTTGCAGGGCTGGATTTGCACATCTGGGACATGACGCCTGCTGCAGTGTTTGCTGCAATGCCCACTGTGTTACACACTGAGATGCCTCCCATGATATCCACCACAATGTCTGCCACACGAGAAGGACCAGCAGCAGCATGGCACAGGTTCTAAGGGCTCTCCTTGTGTCACCCTAGGGTCTCGGTCCAGTATGGGGCTTGGCATTCCCTGGGGGTGAATGAAGTTTGGGGGGCACCCAGAAATGTGTAAAGGCGTTGAGTCCCTCCATTGAAATGAAGGGGAACTTTGGTTTAGTTTTGATTTATCACTCTATTATGAAAAAGTTTGTGTTTTCACCAAAGTCATTCTCCTTGCTGTACTGAATTAATTGCATATTAACAGCAGCATATAATTTATATGTGGACATACACAATAAATTATGGTCTAACTATATAATTCTACTCATATAATTAATTACATTAAACATCTACATTTTAAGCCTACAATTAGATAACCCTAAGAGACAATCCTGTTAGCATTTTTAATAAATACTTGTGTTTGAAGCTGTTTAACAGAGCACCTGATAACTGATATAGCAGTGTTAACATCTGTTCCATTATTTCCAGAGGACGTTAGTTTAACGTAATACTCCTCACATAAAATATGCATTTGTTCTTGACTGTCAAGTGCCTCTATTATTTTATTAAAAAATCAAAAAAGAATATAATCAGGCTCCATAATTTATGTGTGACAGTTTCATTACAGAAAACTTTATGCAAAATTGAATTCTAAAATTTAATTTCCTGTGATGTTTAAATTACTTACTATCTGGCTCCTCTCCAAACATTGTGATCACTCCAGGCCTCATATGAATTCTATTAAGGATATGTTTAGCTGCTGCCAAAATGTACAGGGTATTTTTCTATGTAATTCCAAGAATATGCTCCTTAAATTTATTTTGTGCCAGTTTAAATAGTTTCCCTCATGCAGGAAAGAAATGCAAGACATTTTAAACCATTGGCTTGGCTTTTTTGTTGTTTCCCTTGGGTTTTGGTGCCCACCCCAGCCCAAGCCTGTGGTCCTTCAGCCCTTTTAGCCAGGAGGAGCAAACCCAGCAGCCCAGGGAGACTCTGCATAAGCCAAAATGAAGACCTGGACTTTCAGGGGGCCATGTCTGCTGCGTGCATTGGAAATTAGCACACACAAATTAAGTGCAATGAGTGAGTAGCAGAAGGATGTATGGGACAGATTATGGGTCATGCTGCTTAGGTTCACAAATCCTGGGTCTCATATTGCCTCTGCTCCACATTATCTCCCCAGGAATGTCTTTAACATCCATGTCAGGAAGAGAAAGCAAAGATCATGGCGTGGAGAAGAGCAGGAATTGGGTAGTGAGAAGGTCTTTAGCTCAGGTGGGATCAGAACTGTGAAAGTAAAGCAGCAGTGAGGAGTGTAGGGTTGGAGACCCTAAGGAGGGGCAGGGGGATGCTCCAACCCCACTGAAAAGCCACATGATGTGTGAAATCACCCATTTCCCCCCTTAGAAGCTGCCTGTGCCTCTGGTCCCATTTCTACCATGGATGCTTAAGCCACAAACCTCACATAGGTCTTCCAATCTCACCCTTCCCTTGGAAGCAGTGCTGCTCCAGACACATCTGTTGCATGGCTGACAACATCAGGTTTAAGGACAAATATTTGATGAGTGAACAAGGTGCCTCTGTGTCGTGGATGAAACCAGTGCACTCTGCCATCTCTGCATCTATCCTGGCTCTTCCTGGCAGCTCTTTCTTAAATCAATCTGCATTTTGCGTGCCCTCATCCACCAGGAGCCAAGGCACTATCAAAGCTGAAGATCAATACACCCGTACGGACTATTGTTATCGGATTTGATCATTTTCTGAGCAGATGATGGCAGTAAAACTCGTCTTGCTTTGGTAAAACAGCCTGATCTCTTCAGAGAAATTCACTGAAAACTTTAAGGCATGTCTTTGGAAATAATTTAGCTTGCTGTTGCCGTGAAGTGTTTCAATGTTTCATGTACTGCATTTGACAGTGATGTAAGAGTTTCCAAAATGAAGGCGTTCTGCCAAATTTCTGCTTCTCTCCCTTTGTCTGGTATCTGTGAGCAGCACTCACGTCCTGCTGCCTGTGTGTGCCAGTAGGAAACATGAATAGGAAGAAAGAGAAGACGGGAAAAGGTGAATGCTTGAAGACAGCAGTAACTGTGCCTTTCACAGCTGCCATTCCTACAGACTTTGGCCAGGGAGCTGATCATGGTGGTCCACATCCCAGCTCATCCCAGCATGTCCCAGCTCATCCAACCATGTACCAGCTCCTCCCAACATGTGCCAGGATGTCCCAGATGATCCCAGCGCATCCCAATATACACAAGCACATCCCAGCTCACCCTTGCTCACTTCATCAAGTGCCAGCTGATCCCAGTACCTCCTAGCACACCATTCTAGCATATAGCTTATCATCTCTTTAGGGACAAGTGGGACAGGGCTGAGCTTCTTGACCTCGAGGCAACCCGGCCATGCCAGCACCTTCCCCAGTGCACCCTGCGCCCAGTGAAGATCAATAGAGAAGCCATGCATGCGAGATAAGTAACACATCAACAGCCCCGGGGGGTATTTGTGCCTGTGTTTCGAAGTGCTGCTGCACAGTAGGACTGCTCCCCAGACGTCAAGGAGAGCAGCCCAACCTGCTCTGCATGGATGTTTCTTGCAGGAGACTCATGGAAAAGTCATGCTAGATATAAAGGGCAATTAGGGAGTACCCCAGCACACTAGCTAATGTTTATTAAATCTCTTTAAATAAAACCTGCCCTGACATGAGATATGCATTCAAGAGCTTTCCCTTGTGTAGGAGATGGACAGTTTGTTGCTGGTGGCTGTGCTGAGGGTGCAGTGATGCACCAAGCATTAAAACAGATGTCGTAGCTGAGCCTGATTTCCATCAACCCTAACTCACACTGTCTGTGCTCCTACAAATCAGTTGTTTGTGCAATTTATTTACTTGCTTAGCATTTATGAGTTATTCCCTTAACGCTCACAATGAAAAAAAAATAGCCAGCACTGTTAGGAATGTCTGCATTATTCCCAGATTATGAGGGCTATGTATACAGGGCATATGTTACAGAGGAGAGCAAATTCAGAACAAACCTAACTGCATGAATGGAGTAGGATTTTGTCCGTGGTGGGTGGTGTAAGCCATTCACCAGGGATACAGTCTCTGCTGTCAGACCGTATGTAGGCACCTGCACCGGGATTGCCCTAGGACCTGGGCTCATTGCTGGTGGGGGGAAGTAGGCAACAGGCTGCTGTCATAGAAAGCCCTCCAAGCAAGCAGGGCAGAGCTATCCCCTCTTAGATGAGTTCACTCCCTGCACAACTCTCTCTGGCCTTCCTCTATGTGTGAGTAAGAAAAAACAGTGGATGGAAAACCTCGCAATTTCTGTTGAGTTTTACTGTAACTGGATGCTAACCATGAGCAGTTGTGAGCACAGAGCTATTAAAAGATGCAGCCGGGCCACTGTTGAAGGAAGCCCTGGCAGAAATAAGATGACAGAGCAATATTGCAGGAGGTATTATCCTGCTGAGTCTGGAAGTGCCTGATTTATTTATATTCAGCTAAGCTGAAATATTCAGAAGCAGAAAATCTTCAAGTTGTACTCTTTCATTGCCTTCTTTCAGAAAACAGGGGGATGTGTTTGGTATTTGCCAGGTAGCGATTCTCACCCTTGTGCCCTGCTCCTTGCTGCAAGCAGCCTTTTCCAGCACCTGCCCCCTCTTAATTCATGCAGCAAGAATCCAATATGAATTTTTGCTCTAATGCACTCTGGTTCACAAATTGGATGATGACAAAACCAGATAATTTATTACATGTGTCTTAATTTATTTATTATGGAACACTTTATTAACTTATACACTTTGCTGCCTGCACATCTTTAATGGGTTTATAGTAGAGGTATTCATTTATTCCTCTGTGTGAAATAGTACCTTCATAATTTACCTGTGGCATCTTAAGATAATAATTATAGCACCCAGGGTCTTCGCTTAATAGTGAAACACTAATTGTGAAGGTAAAACACGTTCTTATTCCAGAGAGTTGCCTCTCAAAATCCACAGTGATGGTTCAGTACTTCTTGCTTGTGAACAGATCACACATTTTTGTGAAGTCCAGATTACTGTGTTTGGAACCGATTTTCAATCCTTACTAGATCAGAACTGTTTAGCAAGAGCATAACAGATGTGGAGAAATGGGTATAGAGAGTTTCCCACCATTCCCACATGCTATTGGTGGATGACAGAGGCTTTGGCCCCTGTGAGAAGATCCTCTGTTGCAAGGGAAGATTTCTATAGCTTTGAACTGCCCTTTCCCTCTGCCTTGGCAACCAGTACTGATGCCAGGCAGCAGGCAAGTTTCGGGGAGGATCTGGCATCGCTGCATCCCTGGGACAGGACAGATATTTACAGCTGGGCTGCAAACAGCTTGAGAAAAAAAAAAAGGGCATCTCTGTGTGCAGGCACAGAGGTGGTAAAAACAGTATCGTGGGGAGGTGGACTGTGATAAGAAACACGTTTGGATGGAAATAACTTAATTCTGTCACAAACACCAGCTCAATGTATGCCCTTAAACTCAGAGCCATATAGGTTTCCCTGCAACATCCGCTCGTACTGGGAGGATCTACTCCAGCTAGACACTCTGGTGCCTCTCGCCCTTTGGTTGCATTGCTTTGCAGCAGCCATCATCATGTTTTAATGAGCCATTTTCCTATTTATCTAATGTCACTGTTTCCCCAGCAGCACTGTACCCATCCTGTCCAGTAAAACCCATTATCTCTATTAGGCTGCCGATAACGCATCGGTGGGATTGCTGGCTCCCTAATTGCTTGAGCACACTCCTCCTCCCACTGATAGATTACCCCAGGCTAACAGCCCCGGCACCTATTCCCCAGTGCCCCACTACCAACCAATCCCCAGCAATTGGGTTCTGCTTTCAGTAATAAATCCTAACCTATCAATATATAATAGGCCTTAATAATCAACAGCTATAGACATTGTCTGCTTCAGGAGGCCTCCATAGAGCAAAGCATTTTTTATCTGCCTATTATTAGCAGCAGTCGAACCCAGGGTGTGTGACAGGGCACGATTATCCGGGCTGTACGGGAACAATAACAGATTTTTACACACGTTCAAACATGATTTAATCAGCTGGTCTGACTATCTCAATAATGTGCAAGAGTGTAAGACGGTTCAGGTGGCCTGGAACATGTGGGAAACATAAATACAGCAGCGGGCAGTTATGGCGGGGAGCTTTGCCATCGCCATTGCAAAAGTGCATTGTGTTTGATAGCAAAGGAGCCATCGTGGGATAAATCTTGTGAGAGCCAGGTAGATCAGTGGGGGGGCTTTGCTAGGAGGGGCTTTGTACCCACTATAGGAGAAGCTTTGCACCCACTTTAGGAGAAGCTTTGCATTCAAGAGAAAAGCATGCTGTTGGAAAACATCCTCAGCAAAATATGCTTGGGAAAAACAACTGTGTTCAGCCCCACTGGCCACAGAGGAGGAGGAAGGGAAGGTGCCTCAAAACAAGGCAGTAAAACTATAAAGTCAATAAGGAAACAGTGTACTTTTTTACAGTATAACCCTTTATAACCCCCTCCTTAGAAGCCAGGTTTTCAGGGTAATACAGTGAACGCTATAAATTGGATGTTTAATGTAGCTGGGGGCCAAGAAAAACATTGTATAATTGTAGTAAGCAGCTTGCTAAGTAAAACGATAGCTTTTAAAGGATGAAATATAGAGTAGGTTTTCAGGACTGCACAGTCTTCAGCTTCATATTGCTTCAATAACAGTTTCTTCATTTCACTTACAAATGTATCTCTGAGAAGATTTGTTACAAGCATCTCTCGGCTTGGAAGTAGGATGCTAACTAGATCTGCTTGAATGATTCATTGTGAATAAATGACCCGATACATTCCGTCTGTGAATTGCTCCTGAGCCACGCCTGCTTTCGTCAAATTTGTTTGATTTTCATCCATTTTATGCAAATAGGGCTACTGTCCCACTGGCTCCCAGCACAGCTGACGGTGCTGGAGCAGTGAGGGATGCCCACCTGGGATAACAGCCCCATCTCCATCCACCCTTAGATTTGACTGGGCAGGCACCTCGGAGACCACAGCCCCCCTGGCGCCTCCCAGCCCGCCTTGAGCCCATGGAGACTACAGCTCCAATGTTTCCCAGCCCTGTGTGATGTGGTTTGGGCTCAGCTTCTGAGGAAAATGAGGCACAGGGAGAGGGGCTTGTTTTGGTTTGGATTTTGCCAGTTGGTGGAGTTAACATCTTTACTGTCTCCAAGCGCTCAGAGGCTGATGGTTGCTATTGCACTTCTATAAATTCAAATAAAAGGGTGTCTACAGCTTAGCTGTAATTTATAATATAAAGAATAGTATATATTGTGCATAATATGTACCCTCTTAAGGTGGGAAGTGGAGGGCATTGCTGAGGACAGCAGCAAGGCTTGACATGCAGTGGCCAGGTTGTGCTGGCACCTTGATAATGCCGAGGACCACGGGTGGTTTTCTGGGCGTCCTGTTGTCAGCCTCTCCCCAGAAGACTCCTGATGCAACAGTCTTTCCCTGCTGTGTTTCCTTTCTCTTTGGAGGAAGCAAGCTTCACTGCAGAAGGTAACGCAGTGCTAGTGCAGTGGGCATCTGGTGCCCCTGGACTGGCTCTCTCAACCAAAAATGAGTATTAAGTGAATGGTGGCCCAAGCACTACACGCGCACCAGATTTTCTTAAATACTTCCCAAAATATTGGGCAGGCAGCGTGTCTTTGCCTGTTAACTGCCCTGGCTTTGCTGTTGCAATTTTCAGAGCAGCCTGTCGCTGCGCTGCTCACCTGCAGCCCCAGAGCTCACGGGCTGGCAATATCATTCCTCCCTTCCTCAAAGGTCCCCAGCTGCCCCTGCCACACCGAGAGCCACGATTCTCAGCCTGGGCCATCCTCCAGGGTCTAAAACTTCTGCTAGGAAAAACTACTCAGCTTTCATGGGATGTTCCACATTAAAAGGTGTTGAGGATGCTACTAGCAAGCTCTGGCTCAGTGAAGCAAGGTGCTGAGCCTTTCTGGTACAAACACTGCTGAAAACTGGGTACTTTTCCACATTTTTGTGACAAAACCGAAGTCTAATATTAGAGTCACAGGATTCTCAATTTCTGTAGAAAAAGTGAGCTTTAAGCACAAAATACCCTCCCCCTTGGCTGCTACTTCCAGGGCCTTTTCAAATGGAGAATAAAAACTCTTACCTCTGCTTTCTGTACATGAATATAATGTGAAATTTCATCAGCCACAATATTTTAGAAGACAGGAATCATGAGATATATCACAGGTAAATGGACATATCATCTGAGCAAGGCACCATTTATCAATATCACTTTGAAATGCAGTGGATGATCTGATGGGATTATGTAGATCTCAACTATCTATGGGTGAATGAAATTGGGTAACCTTAGCAACCCCAGGTACATTTGTGCTGCTATGAATCAAACGTCAGCGCGATAAGCTATGCACAAAATAAAGAAATAATTCTTTGAAATATTCATAACAGTCTGCAGTGCATTATTTTATAATTCTCTGCCTGTTATGCATTTTGGAAGCCAGCTTTTTCTTAAAGAAAAAAAGCCAAAACAATAAACATTGGCATTTACATACCCCATGCCTGCATAAATGCTTACAAATAAAACCACCATGAAACACAACAGCAACTGTACCAGCCCTGGGTTCCTCTTCTTAATGGTGGAAGGGGCATCTCCCACCAAGGAAATACTCCAGCTGGAAGAACTGCACAGACGATGGATTATTCCCATAGATTTGAAATAAAATCTTCCATCATCAAATCAGGTAAAACTAAAAGTTACATGCTTTAGTATCACTTGTGTGAAATATATTCAGCAGGGTGTTTTAATGCCAGGAACATAAGAAAAACTGGAAGTCCTCCTTAAAAATTAATGAAGTCAAGAAAACGTATGGTTTGGGTTTTTTTCTTATTCAGTTATTCATGTAAGTATTTTGGATGACAGTAAGATACTTTAAATATATACTGCATTATACTTGAATAATAAATAATTACATATGTAGCTGCAGAGGCTTTCCATATGCCTGTGCACAGAGGCTTGTATCCGCACTCTCCATTTTTAGTCTCCTCCACATTGAAACACTGAAGTTTTTGAAGCTTTCTCGTTTTTCCTTCATGGAACCCTATCCCTTTGTCCTGGCATTGGTTGGAGATATATATAGTTCTCAGTCTGCAGATTTGTTTTTAATTAATAAATAGCCACTGCACTGTCCCACAGCAGTTGAGATCACCTCCTTCAAGATGGGTTGTAAGGACAAGGATGGGAAAAAGGGAGGGAAGAGCCAGGGGCTGCAAGGGTCCCTGCAGGACTGCTCCCCTGGCAGGATGCTCAGGCACCTCTGAGCTGCCTTCTCCACCTCTGGATTGCCTGCAGGTGTGCTAATATTTATTTCGTGGTAGCCAAAGTTTTCCTTAAAGCCTGAACACTAGAAGTTACATTGATGATTGAGAATCTCTGTTCTCCTTAAAGATAGTTCCTAGTACTTGCTGCCAATGAAAAAAAAAAAAAACAAAACAAAATATATTTGTCTCTGGGGCTTTGTTTCCTTCTTGCTTTCCAGGTCCTGAATACTGAAGAAATAGGATTAGAGCTCCACAATCTTTCTCAGCATCATGTGACACAGGGCGGTAGCTGATTTTGGAGCTGGGAACTACCCATTTATTTCTTTTACAGTGCTTTAACCCACCCTCTTGCTCAGCAGGCTGGCGAGTTGTGTGCTCTGTGCTTTGGTTTGGTTTTTTTTTTTCCAAACCAGCTATTAAAGAATTAGTGTTTCCACAAATGCGTCTCACTCTCATTAAACATTTTCAGGTCGTGCTGGAAAGCTTAGCAGTCAAACCACCCTGAGAATTGCAGTGGCAGATCTGAAGCAGGCAGCCTGTTTATTCAAAATCGCCTTCTCTGATGGCTCTCCTGAACGAGCTGGATTAATTGTTCAGGACCTACAGCACATGCTTCAGTGAAAATAAATTACTTTATTTCTATTACACCACCAGTGGCTGTGTAACTTAATTTCATTAGCTCGAACCTGTTGAGAGTGTTCAGATTTCCATAGCAGGACACACTTGAAATGAAAAGATGCTTTCGATTCTCAATTAACAGAATCGCTCCCTTTCAACTGAAATGAATGTTGTTGAAACCAATTAGCATAGACTGGAAAATCTCTCATTAATGAGGGGAGTGTGGGTGAGTAAACAGCAATGAAAAGATGAAATTAGAGAAGAGCCTCTTCTTGTTGGCCTGAATAATTACATGCTTAGTTGCCTAATTGTCTGGTGAAAAGCCTTGCCGTGCTAGTAACAGATTGCCATGTTCATTAGGCTGCAAAAGGCCACCTGCTGCTGAGGCTCATTTTCCTGCAGTCTATATACACGTGTTGCTCCCTGGAGACTGTTATTTGGACACAACACTAGCTGTGAAAAGCAAATGAGCTTGCCAATATGCTGCAATATTGTGTCCTTTATGCCAAGATACAGAAGCTTAATATGTCAAATATAATGAATAAAACCAACAGCGATAATGAAGTTTATGAGGAAAGTGACCTTCTAACACGTCCCGGTACAGAAGTGCAGGGCACGAGGTTGCCAGTCCCTCAATACAGATGTTCCTTTCTGGCCTGGACTGCTCCAAATTACGTCGCACAAAAGATAAATTACAACCGCTATGGCCTGAGCGATTCCTTAGACAATGGCATAATGAAAGCATACAATGTTAACTCTTAAAATTGGAAACAAATGTGAAATGCTGAATGCTAAGAAGTGTTCATGAAAACCAGCATTGTTCGTATTTGCTTCACTGTGGCAATAAACATCAAAGGAAGCAGGCCTCTTAGTGCCAGCCCTTCCTCAGATCACTTCATGTCTTATAATTGCTATTTTTATGGGTCTTTTAAGCTGGGATTTATTGTGCAGCACTCTTTGCAGGGAGAAGTCACCCTGCGTGCAGAGGTGGGGGGTGCTCAGCCCTGGAGGGGCTCCTTTGCAATCCCCCACACATGCGCTGAGGGGTCCCACCTGCAAAGAGTGGGATGGCAGGATGGATGCTGCTGATGATGCAGCCATGGGATGCTGTATGTTGATGGGATGTTGCAGACAAGTTGCCACTCTTCTGCAGAGTGGTGAATGCAACACACAGGGTAGGGATACAGCAAAACCAGGCTATGTAGACCTGCCCCCTTGAAGCACAGAATTCCCCTTCCTAAGTTAAACACAACCTTGCTTTCTGCACTGCATGCTCATAAGACACAACAAACTAAACAGGGAAAAAGGAAACTGAATGTCCTGTTGATCTGCAAATGTTTACCCTAGTCCAAGAAGGCTCGGATGGTGCTAAAGCAAAGGACTCAGCTCAGTGAATGCCTTCTTCCCCCCAGGTCACCCTGTGCAGATCTACAGTTTATAGCTGAAATCTCTTGCTGACACTATGGCAGAGGAAATGAAATCCCGTTGTCTGGATGTCGGTGTGGCTGGGAACCAGGACTCTGCCCAATGTGCTCCATCTAGCTCTTTTTCACTGCTGTTGAGTGAGGGACAGAATTACTGGCTAACCCAAGAGACAAAGTCGCTGAATAAATAAGGAAGGGAGCTGTGAACAGTCTACTAACGTGTGAGTTACTACAGTACCCAAGCACTAAATACCACAAGCCAGTCTCTAAGCATCTGCATGCCCTGCCTCAAGAGAAATTTCAAATTGTGTTTAACTGAAGAGGTTCACAGTTCAACAAAAACCCAACTCAAATCAAAATAACCAGCAGAAAGCACTTCTGCAGTGAGGTTTGCAGCTGGGACCAGCACCGTGAGCAGCTCCAGCATCCTGGGGCTGAGACCTCCACTCCGTTTTCTAAGCATTTCCAAATGCAAGGTCTCTGGTTTCTGTTTTTCCTTTCTCACATCATTGGAAGGTGTTATGCACTGAGCAGGCAGCTGACCTGACCAGGAGTATTTGCGACAGTATGGCAGGTGGGGCAGTGGTAGCTTCTTGGTTTGTAGTCAACAGCAAAGAAATCAGGGGTGTATGGATATGGATATACACATTTGAGTGTATTATGCTATTACAACAATAATTATTGCCCATATACAGGTCACAAAATATAATAATTGCACTGGGAGGGGGCTCAGTGATCTCCGCTCTATTTTGGAGGACGAGCCCATGCAGGGACAGGGAGCCATGTCCCCCAGTAGCAGCCCCCGTCTGATGCAGGGCAAGGAGCAGTCCTCCTGCCACATCTCCTGCCACTTCACAGCTAAAATATTCCACACAGGCAGTTTAAACCTCTCACAACAGTGACATGGTTACATTAAACGAGATAGCGCATACTGCTGTTCCCACATACCACCCGTGCTGCGAGGTTCAATGCTACACGGGTTAAACACAAAAGCTTCAGTCGCTATCAGACAAAGGTCTCTGGTGATGACATCAGGGAAACGTACGCTGCCACTTCCGATTTGCCAGTTTTTTGGTTGCTTTTTTTGGAGAGAAGAGGGTTGAACAAGCGCTTCATTAATTCAAAGAATGAGAAGATGTGATTAAGAAGTGCTTTGATCATCTAAAAAAATTATAATGCACCTGGCAAGGAGCAAGAAGCAGCGACATCCTAGTGATGAACCTCGCTTTGGTGGTGCAAGGCATCCTTGTGCACCTCTACATCATGGCTGCTCACATCTTTGTACTTTGGTTCCCCTCCCACTGTTTGTCACACTGATAGCACATTTTTAGTGTTTGTCATAGAAAACTCTTCCTCCCTGGCCGTAGGCATGACGTGTTATTTAGCTTGATAAATTGCAGTACATGTATTTCATCTAAATTATACATGAAGTTGCCATTAGCCTGCTGAAATTTCTAAGCATACAGTCAGTCCCTGATGTGGGGAGCAAGGGCATGGACCTGTTAAAAAGGAAACAAATGGGTCCTTCCCACCAGGACATGCAGAAAACAATGATTTCTCTAGAAGACGGATGCATAAATGGTATCAGAAATCTCCAGTTTGCCACTACCACTTCTATGTTTTGAAACCCAAAGCCCTGTTAATAATCTTGAGCTGGGAAACTCTTGCAAGTAAATGAGCCATCTGCAAGCCAAAATTCAATGCAAAGATTTAGGCACTTCCACGAAACTTTCTGTTTATCTGTACTTTTCCATTGCTGATTCCACTTCTTGAATGTGGTTGACCAAGCACAAGTACCCCTTCATACAGTCCCAGCCACTAGAAACATGGATTTGTGCACTGATGGCCATTGAAGGGCATCTTTATGTCAATGCAAGGGGCAAATCAAGGGAATTAATGAACTCACAAAAAGACCTTGTATGTTCCTTGCTATAGACATGATCATGAACTGCTGTTTGACTTCCCCAATGAACAAAACTCTTGCTGAAGCCACCAGGCTGGACCTGCATGAAAATCATCAATTTACACCTGGTCTCCCTTAGCTGTGGGGGCTGAGAAGCAACATAGGTGAGCCAATGCTCTGAGACCAGTCCCAGGATGTCTCAGTGAAGCAGGATCCCCCTTTGCTAATAGACACCCTCAAAAGCTGCTTTCATCCTCCAGAGCTGGAAGCCAAAGAGGTTCAGCAAAGCTGGGCAGCCTTGCACCAGTCTCTCTCCACCAGCTACCACCCAGCCCATAGATCCACGACAAAAAGTGATTGATGACTGTACCCAAAACCATCCATTCACTCACCTGATCCACAGGTCTGCGCAGCATTTAAAAACAAAACAATAGTTTTGTGTTATTCCGAATGATTCTTACAGCTTTCTTAGGCTTTATTCCATGAAATACCCAATGTGATTACATTATTTAGGCTACTTTCCAACTGGTTAAATACAATTGACTATATTAGTAAGTAAGATCAGTTTTACAACAGATTAGGGTAATTTATTGAGCAGTTTGTTGTTTTCTTAATAGTCTTCCCTGACTGATGGAGAAGGATGGCTATAAATGCTTTTTATGGCTGAGTAATATCAAATGCAAATTTACTCAGGTGTTCAACTCTGATTTAAGTAACCCTCATGAAACTTGGATAATATGAAAGTATAATTATTTGTAATGCCTGATAAAATTTTAAGTGATTAAGGGGAAAAATTCAGAGAGGTCTATTTGGGTAAAGCAGCTGGCTCAGAAGGCACCACCTCACCTCTGCTGAGCTTTGGGGTAATGTGGATGTAGATAATGGCTGGAGCTTGGGGTTCACACCAGGGAACATTGCATTTCTTCAGTATTGTCCATGTGTGGATAAATTTTGGAGACTCAGTCTCTTTATCCGATACCTCTGTGAGCAAAAATTTATTGTTAGTGAAGATAAACAGTGGACAATTAAGGAATAATGACCCAAACTTAATTAAGAATTTCCAGGAAAGAGAAAACACTTTCTAGCTCTGCAGTAATGGGTTCAGAAATTACACCTATCATAAACGTACCACCTGCAATGGGTGTGCGGCGAAGGATGCTAATTTGATTGCACCGATTCCTTTCGATGCAAAGGCCGAATTGTTTTCAGACTGCTGACGATTAATGTGGTTATTGATTAGTTAATCAATAAGGCCATGGTGTCTAATTATTGATAATCCTTCCCTAAATGAAAGATCGAGTGTAAGGAGTGCTAGTTACAGAGCTCAAAATATAAGGTGATTCAGTGTGAAACCTGGTAATTGAAAGCCAAACTAATCCCATAAATTAAATCACAGCAATCCATACCATTTACCTGATAATTTGAAAGCTTTATTTAACTTTCAGTGTTCATTGAGAAAGCTGTGGATGCACCCAGAAAGGTGCCCTTTTTGTTTTGGGTTTAGGGGTGTCTTTTATTAATATAGAAGTATTATTTACTATAGTTATGTATAATAATGGTTCAGAACATCTAATCCTGCAGTTCTTTTGCTACACCTGAATATATTTTGGTATTTTAAAGAAACTGTTCTCAGTCACACATCTATCACCTACACACCAGCTTGATTTCCAGCCTCTTCCTCCAAGCCCTTTTTCTGCAAACCAATTATATTGCAGGTAGACTGGGGAAAAAAGCCTGTTTGCTTTTCCCAGGGACTCCTGACAAGCCCCCGCAAGACTTTTTAGGTACTTGGAGGAAACTGAAATAAAACTCTGAAGACGTGATCTCATATTCTGGTAAGTAAACTTGTTAGACTAATTAAAAGTCTCCACTGATTGATGATCTACTGTTTAGGTAGCTAATTCATCCCAACAGCATCCTCCCTGGCTGCAATATTCAGTAATCTAATTAGAGCAATTTTAAGTAAATGCTTCTAATCAGATAATCTTAAAAATATTCCATTCCCCAATATCTGAAAACATCTGGGATTAGGACAGCCAAATCACTGGACAGTTTATATAGCAGTATAATATATAGCAGTGAATTCTCCACTATTTCAATGTAGTGATGGCAGGCAATAATTTTGACTTGAAAACCCACAGCACAGAGGTCTCCTGCTCTGAACTGGGGCAGCAACAGCTGGGGCTGTGCTGGCAATTCATAAGTTTTCATTTTGCTGCTTGTCTCACTAACCCTTTCAAACAAGCTTCAGTTTGCTGTTTGTTTCTAATCTGATGTTATGGTTTTCCTAAAATTGCATTTAAGGAGCTTAAACAAAAGAAATCTTCAGCCAGCTAAAGCTCAAAGGGGAGGATTTATGAATTCTCATCAGCAGCTCCCCCAGACCACTAAACAAACACATGCAAATTTTTGTAACACCTGAAGCGTGTCGCCGTGCAATATTAAGAAATCTGTATGTCAGACAAATCACATTGGACAACAACAAACATTTCCCTTAATGCTCGCTGTCACCTGCCCCTGCTCTCCACCGAGTTTGCTTTCACCTAGATGAGAAGCGCCGCCAGCAGTTTCATATTTTTCTCTTATTTAATCTTTATTCTAAAGTTTCCATCAGCCCACCTCCACAAACTACTTTTGAATAGGGACATCCTCATGATTTTCTGCAGTTCCCATGAGCCTGTGACTTTGAATTAGGCTTTGGGTGTGAGCTTGTGTCATGCTATCCCTTCTTCTGTAGCTGTTGTAGGCACCACAGTTACAGACTAATATTTCTTTGGGTTTTGCTGTACGTCACCCCAGCCCCGGTAAGTGCCAGCGCTGTCCCCTCCAGGTGATTTATCCACACTGCTCTACAGTGACAGCATCCCTTGGAATGGGGCAGAGACGATGGTTTCTCTTACAAGGATTAGGTTCAACATGCTGAAAGTTTAAGTGTGTCTCAAAGTTTAAGGGTTGAGCTAAAGCATTTAAAAGTGCTTTTCTATTGCCCAGGAGAGCTGTTTTTCTAAAAGTTTAATTGATGAGGAAGGAGCTGAATGCATCTCCAGAAACTTTCACCAGTTTCTAAGTAACAGGAAGGGATCATAAGCCTATATACCCATATTTTATCCTTTCTTTATCACTAATGGTAGTGAACAATTCACTAACGACCAACACAATTACAAACCCCCAGCAGTTCAGGCTGCATGTTGGGGGTGAGGAGCCTGACAGCAGGTCCATGGTGGCCTCTGGCCAGAGTGGCATGGAAGAGGTGATGGAGCCACCCCAGCCCAGGGCCCCTCATGGCTCCGGCTCCTGTTTCCATACACACATGCTTGGGGGGGTAGCCAGGGGCTTGTACCCACTCCTCTGCTATTGCAGTGCTGGGCAGAGGAGAAACCTAGTGCACATTGGGGTTTGGATATGAATATTATAAAGATGCTTTTTCGCCTGGCTGCATTTCTCAAGGTTGTCCTGAGGTAGCTGTGCCCCCCAAGCCCTGTGCACCCAAGTCCTGAATACACAGTGGTAAAGACACCGAGAAAAAGAGAAAAATAAAATAAACCCAGTTTTCTCAGTGTTTACCAAGGAGCAGGGACGTGGTGAGCACATTTCAGAGTGCTGGCACCTGAGACACATCCTTGCGCATGTGCTGGGCTATGTGGAGAAATGATGGGCACCTGCCGGGAAGGCCTGGATGTCCACCCTAGCAGAGGAAATGTTTCATGCTAAGGAATGATGAAATTGTATATATTTACAATGCACTGCTAGGTCATGGACTGCATCTCTGGCAAGCAGGGTTACATGAACTGAAGTTGCTCATTTGGCTTCTCCAAAATTTTTTCTCGTTGTGGAAAGGAAGGAAAAGCAGTGAAAATAAACAAATAATGTTTTTTAAAGGAAGAGGTTTCTACTTTAAAAAGTACCAATAGTCTATGCATCAGAAAGACATTTTGAAAAATACATTCGCTATGAGTTTGTGCTAAATACAATGTAATAGTGCTGAAATGATAGCAGTGATTTGGTTCTAAAAGTTGTCCCACATTTAATAACAGTATAAATCACATGAAGATTCTTCACACCAAGCAATACTGCTTTACATACATAAACCTCATAATTTGTGTCTATTGAAAAGATTCAGACAGTCGAATGTTATTTATGTTTTTAATTTGTCTGCACTACTAAATAACTCCTTACTCAGGTTACAGCCCTGTGATGAAGCCTTCGATGGGCAGAGCGAGACCCTAAGGCCTAATCCCTGGCTGCTCTGAGAGGTCTGTCTGCAGCTCCAACCTCAATGTCCCAGGTGTCCATGTGCTTATGCAGAAGCACACCCAGGGAGCCAGCAGCAATGGCAGAAGGTGCAAATACTGAATATCTCCACTCCTCGTGCAATCTGGTATCTGACATTTTGATTGATAAGTGCTGAAACGTGCCATAAACAGTTGGGCAGAAGACCACCAGTAGTGGGTGTTGGTGGGGCTGTTGCTGCAGGGATCCCCAAGGGCCATCACAGCAAAGCATCACCCAAAGAGGGCAACCCAGCTACACGCCTTCACCCAGAGCTTGGCAAACCCACAGCGAGCAGCGCGCTTAAAGAGAGGGACTTAGTTCTGCTTGTGAAAGCAAGGAAAGGCCCACAGGCATCTCCAACACACCCACTGCAGGGAACAAAAATCAATCTACGCTACAGAGGTTTTAATAAGTGTCCATTTAACATAGTGAATCACAAACCATCAGCTCTGATGAGCAGCTCTTCATCATGAGTGTCATGTCAGTGGAGCTGGGGGATGTAAGCCCTTGCCCCAGCTGGTTATCCTGTTCCTTGGGATCAGGGCACAAACACACCAGGTGCCGCATCAGCTTTTACTGGAGCCAAAGCACTCTGAGGGTGTTTAGTCCCCAGTCCCAAAAGCCAGCCTGGCTTCAAATGCCTCCTGCACAGACCGGGCTTCCCAGCTGGGGCTGTGGTAGGTCACAGAATCACAGTCAGCACGAGTCCCAGCATCCCGTTGTGGAGTCATCACTGGCATTATCCCTTCCCACAGATGGACTTTTCAAAAGGGATTTCTGTGGACACTGACTTTGTTTGGGATGAATGCATTGCAGAAAACCCATTTTGACCTGAACCAAAGGTGGACCTGCCAAAACCCCACTGTTGGCTGAGACACCCCTAGAGCCAGGCAGCAGCTATTAGAAGTGCAATTTAACTGTCATGTTTATGGAAACATGTAATAAAGTGTTTGCAGCCCACCATTAAAGCACCACCTTTAAGCCTATTCTAAGCCCTCTAGCACCGTGTCATTACACCTAGAGCACAGCTAAAATTAGCACCCTTGGAGAAACTGCATGGAGAAGCAGGGGTGGGAAAAAAAAAAGAAAGAAATAGGCACTATTTCAATATCAGCTGGGAAGTCATCCTGGAACACCATGATCTCTCCTTGGAGTGGTGGAATGCAGTGCTCAGGCTTGGGGTGTCCTGCTGAGTGCCAGACTGGAAGAAGGCTGCATGCCCTTCTTGGCTGGTCCCACCATGGGCTGGGGAACCTCATAGCATTCCTTGTGTTGTGCTCAGCCCAGAGCTGCCTGGCAAAGGCACTCCACAGCTGCCAGCTGAGAGCTGCCCAGGCGAGTCCCTGAGGTGTGCTGGAGCATCACTGCTGCTGAGGGCAGGGATGCAAGAGCATTGGAGTTTTGGGTTGTTCATACTTTTTAGTTCTTCACCCCAGAGCAGGGCTGAGAGTAAAAGCACTTACACTGATGGTGGGAAACACTTAGTCAAATGCTCCTTTCCCAGGCAGCAGGGCTTGCTTGTGCCCCCACATGAGCATCAGTAGGGCACGGGCACCCTGATCTCCCAACCAGCCATGCCTTTCTGCCACCTAATAGTATTATGGGTCGGGGGGAGCCTGACAATCAAATTTGCCAGGGAGAGCCCTGCACAGCCTCCGCTGCAGAGTGACACCATCTTCTTTCTGTGTAATGCCTTGCTCCTCACGCGAGCCGCAGCATTGTCAGCTGTGACAGCCTGATTTAATCTGCAGGAGGCTGAATGCCTCTGACCACTGCGCCGAGTCATTAACCTTGACTCGCGTAATTGAATTCAAGGTTGATTGCCTGTGACCCTCCTTGGCGAGGTCCTCAAAATGTACATATTCATTATGAGTCGCATGGCTAAATGGATTGCACAGTGAAAGCTGTAGCAATCAGCCTGCTTGGTATGCGGAGGGCGAGGAGGGCACTAATTGCATGTTAGAGCTGAGGATTAGATTATGAAAAGAGTGAGAAAATGAAGATAGATCCCTCTGACACTGTCAGATTAAGGGCAGTAATGCACAGGAATATGACATTGAGATTTAGAGTGCTGTTAAAGGAAGGGAGATTTGAAAGGGGGTGTTGGATTTTTTTTATTAATTGCTGTCTATTTACTCTGTTATGGACTATTTAATACCAAAAAAATGATAAATACATTTTTTAAAACTCTAACATGGGCACAATAAATTAGTACTGGAATGTTCCTTATGTCTCGGATGGCTGCTGTTAGAAAGGTGTGCCAGCTGCCACGGCACCTACCTGTTGTTTAATATTACAAGCTGTCCAGCCAGAGTCACCACCATGCAAATACCCAATGGCCCTGTCATGCAATGGGATACTTCTGGTGGAAGCCTGCAAGGATGCTGCCACAGCCCACGTTGGGTAGGGGATTTAAGGGCTGAGCCTCCCCAAAGCTTTGCCTTGGCTTGACCACTGTCCCCAGTAGGGGACAAGGAAGGGGACAAGGGAATGTGGCCACAAGCAATCTGCGGGTTTGCGTTGCTGCTGTTGTGATAGCTGGGTACAATTTTTTCATGTTTTGCTGCAACTCCAACCAGATGTGATTTTTTTGAATTAAATGAAAGTTAAGTACAAAAACATTTTGCCCACAGGGAATTCAGATTCTCAATGTGCTTTTAATAACTGTTTGTGAAACACTTAGGAAAATCTATGGCAACACGTTTAGGAAAAAAAATCAAATTATTCTTGCCTTAAAAGGTTATTCTGGTATCTAAACTTTATGAATCATCCTGTGTGGCCCAATTTCTAGTCAGTAACACTGCAAAACAGAATGGAAGTACACAGCATCTGAATTTAATCCATGTAATATTTTCAAGTCAAGATGCCAATCTTAGCCACTGGCTTAAAATCTATTGAGAACTTTATGCTAATTTGTATTTCCAATCCTATGCAGTCTATACAGCTAACCCAACCCAGTTCAAATTGATGTTCTTATTAGAAATGATTACAATATATTGTCCCCAGGTTTGTACTAGCTCTTTAAGGCTACTGCTCACCTTATAAGCAAGCTTAAAATCTGCCATAAAAGTAATGTTTGAATTCAAGCACATGTGGAGGTGGAAGCTGAACTTCTAAATCCCAATCCAAATGTTTTCCAAACATTTCTGGGGCTGTGGTTAGTTCTTAGATATCAAAGTTCAGGCTGTAAACGGGGTAAAAGCTCATGCAGGTTTTTATCCCAACCCTACAAATGGAAGTGGAAGCTCTTGTGAAGATTTACCTTCTTATTCCCTGTGATTGATATTTCATGCGTTGGGAGAGGCAGTGAGCAGATGTCAGTGGAAAGACTAGGCAGAAAGCACCCAAAGACCTCCACACACAAACGCAATGGGCAGATTGGGACTTGGTACAAAACAGCATGGGTTTTTTTGCAGCAAGTTTCCTTGCATTTTAGGCAAACAAAAGTGCCACTTTTTGCACAGCAAACTCTGAAAAACTGCAAACAGCGTGCAGAGCCATTCATATTTCTTGGCTTTTCCTCAACAAAGAGTCAAGCTCTTTAGCTGGACTGCAGGTTGGTCCCTGCTAACAGCACATGTCCCTTGGCTGCAGCTCCAGAAAGGTATTGTCATTAATTTTTATTAAATTCCCAACAGCTTGTAGTATGGCAGTAACAACAAGATCGTAGGTGGCAACATATCCAAGAACCTAAACTGCATGAATTGCCTATGTTTGGGGTTCCTACTATGTTGAGGACATAATTAATGGGAATAACTTTGCGGTTTCAGTGAGAGGGCTATGTCCTGAAAAGAGGGTTTCTAACTAAATGATATGTCAGGACCATTGCTGGATGAGTATGACCAGAATTTTTATCTCCCGCTCATTAAATTACCACAGGGTATGACTTTATAAGCGCTGAAAGTCAAGGAAAATCATTGCTGACTGACAATTCAGGACTGCTGGAGAGTGCAGGTTACCAACAGCTGTCTCAAGTTGAATAAGACTGACAAATTAGTCCTCCTGATCCCTGGACAAGCGTGTAATAAAATTACCATGTGACATGTGGGTTTCTCCCATGCTGGAGGATGGTGACACCCGCCGAAGTTAAAAAATAGTCATTTATTCACAGAGGGGGAGGGAGGAAGTTTATAAAGTATTCTAATACAACATCAGCACATTACAGAGTTACATATATGCAGTAAGACAGTTAAAATCCTTTTGTCTCCAAAAATTGCTTTGATTTGTTTCAATTTCTCAATGAGCTGCAGAGAGTGAAGGAAGTGCCCAAGGAATGTAAATGAAGTGGTTGTGCCATGGCCTGTGAAAAAGGCCTCTAGACATCTCATGAAGAAAATTTTCTGCAAGGAAACTCAGTCGTTGTCATTTTGTAAATCCTAAAAGTAACCAAAGACAAATAGTCTAACTCGCTACTGATGAAATTTCATTTACTTACCAACCGCACTAATGAGGCACTGCAGAGGGACTTCTAATTAGATCCACTTTATTCCTGTCACTGAAATGAATTTATTTGCTTCATCTTCCAGAACTAGTTTGATATTTTCCTGATTTTTAAGCTAGACTGTGCAAAGACTAGAAACTCTGGAAGTCGCTCTTGTATTTATATCTGGCTTACTCATAGTTGGAAGAGCAAGGTTTGATGCAGGTTTTGTCCAAAGCCGGAAGATCTTTATCAGCATGTTTGGAGCAACACTGTGATAACCATGAGGACAGGGGACGATGCAGACCCTGGACTGCGTGTCCCTAGGGCCCCCCTTTAGGACCAGGCTCTAAGTAAGTAGTAAAACAGCAATATTGTGCCACTTCGGGATTTCCTGCTTCATGCATATTCAAAGAGAGAAGAGGCTGTATGCATAATTCATTATCCATTACAATTGCATTATACTATTTATACTGTTACTTCGGTAGCTGTTTAAATTAAGGGTTACAAATAGCTCATTTGTTTTCTGCTGCTCTGGCGAGAGGGCTTCAGCTCCTCAAAGAGCTGCTTCAGCAAAGCACAGGGAGGGCTTTGCCCAGGGCGAGGGGTGCACAGGGAGTCCTGTTTAAGAGCACTCATTAAAGTTCGCAACTTTATGTCCTGTTCAGTGCTCAGCTGAGGTCTGACAAGCTGTCCCAGCCCTGCTTCTCCCACTGCCCGGGCTTTGCTGAGCATCGCCTTTCCCCTTGATTTGGCTGCAGCCAGACTCCCACCCACATGCAATTAAGGGATTCCCCGGATTTTCAATCCCTGTGGCAAAAGCTGTGCCTCATTGCTTGGGAGTCCAGGGAAGATGCCTGCTTTAGACACTCACAATGCCAAATGTGCTGGAATTGTGTCAGCAATGCGGCTTGAAACCAGCCTTTTCACACCCTAATAAATTTCAGAGAAATGTGGGAAATCCTCAACTAGTAACTAATTGTGCAGCAACTACTAAAACCAAGGTCTTAATATATATATTAGGATTCTTGGTGCATTTCCAAACATTATTTTATTAATATGAATAATATATTAACCATTGAAAATTCTGGACTTCATCCAAACCACTCTGTTGTAAGTGCTTCACTGAGACTTACCAAGGATATTTATTTCTCTAAACAACAGATAACATTTGTATTGGTTTCGGGTTTATTACTGTTTTACTAAATAGTTATGAGAGCACCAAGAGAGTGACCTGAAGGTTATAAAAATGATTCAAAATATAGTCCATAAAGTGTTTTACATCTTTGGGAGTTTGAAAGGTGAATTACCGTTCTTTAATAATTTAAAGAAAACCCTCCAGAATGCATTTTAAAACATAATTCCAGCTAAACACATGTTCTTGTCCTCTGCTTTTATCACCAGGGGATCACGTCAGGATGAATCATGCCAAGGGAGCCACAGTTGTGGTTGTGTAATCCTAAACAAAGCTGCCAAGAGAAGATCTGCTCCCCAAGGGGAACCCAGCAGGTACTGATGGATACTCTTTGTTCATTATCATGTACTCAGGTCACAGGCTATTGATGTATCTTATTTAGATATGACTTAAAATTCAATATATTGAAGTTTACATAAAATTGGGGCTTTGTTGAAAATGAAACAGGCTATAATGGGAAGCCCTCTTTAAGTCTGCAGGATCAAGAGACACCCGTGCCCTTCCCATGGCATTTTTCAGCCAACATTGATAATGGATGCCAGGAGCCCACAGGTATGCTCAAACATTCCCAAAAGCCGTTCTCCCAAACCCAGCAGCATCATTGCCACCTGCTGCTCCATGCCTCCGGGCTGACACATTGTTCTCCCACCATTATAACTATTTCTGTACAGAGTTATATGCGCCTATACATATATATATACACACACATACCCCCCCCATGCTTACTGCAACCTCTACCGCTAGCAAAAGCAGATGGACAAGCCATATAGGCAAGCACCCTGCAGGAGCCATATACACCAAGGGTCATAAACAGTATCTCAGAACAGCATTGTGGCATGTTGACAGTGCACTTGGCTGGACTCAAGAGAGAAATGCAAGTTAATACTCATGCTGGCTAATAATCCCCAGCTGTACCTCCCACCTTCCTTTACTTCTTAGGTTATTTTACTCCATGAACCAACACCAGCTGGGACCCATGAGTCCCCACTTGCTCCAGATGATGAGTTCTTCTACCTGTGCATGGCCAGACTTGGATAGTGCATCAAGCTCATACCAGGGGCTGTAAGTCACGGCTAGCAACATGAACAAATGTGGGTTTTAATTCAGACAAGGATCCTGCAATCTGGAGGTGTCATCCACAGCTGTTGTCCAGGTTTAGTAAGATCAGAGTAAATCAGGCTGGAGTATTTATATTCAGGCTGTGTTGCTGGGGAAGTGGGGATGGGGAGAACCAGTCCCCTCTGGGGGAGGTGGTGCCACCCTGCAGACAGCTTTGCAAAAGCTGGAGGGGTGGTGGTACTCATACCACCTTCTCTTTACTGCAGAAGCAATTTTGCTGTCCATCTGGTTCAAATTTTGCTGGCTACCACCCATGAAAGAGGCAGCCCAAAGTCATTTTGACCTGAGTGTGGATAGTTATGAACATCTATTGGGATGACACTCTGATATCTCTGCTCCCTGCACTTCATCAAACTCCGCATGCCCATAGTTGTTTCAGACCACAGATATAGGAAGAGTTTAACCCACACCAGGCTAAGCAGATATAAAAGCTACCAGCAGACAACTTGTTTATAAACTCTCAAATTCATGTCAGAGTTACATTAACACCTCCTTTAAATGTGTTTCTTGCCCAACAGTCCCTTCAGGAAGCAGCAATTTATCTTTCACCTCCAGTTTCTCAGTTTCTGCATTTTTCCACTGTTTTCATGCTGTCACTTCATGCTGCTTCAGCCCATCCCACACCCTAGGGGCTTGGCCAGGGGGAGGGGGACTGTCCTACTGTGCCAGGGTTGACACAACACAGCCAGAGCGAGCTGCCTGCTCAGGTATGAGAATCCCCTTCCAGACAGCCTACCATCTACTAATGGGACTTAAGACAGTTGCTGCCTCATTGGCAGGAGCATAATGATTGCTGGGCAGCAGAGAGACCCATTATCCATCATCCATACTTCTCTTCTGTCTAATGATAATGATTTCTTAGTTCAACAGTAGTGCAGAGGGACCTCACTGCTTTGTGCATGATTGTAGTTTAATATCCTGATCAAGACAAATACAGATTGCATATGGGCTGTGGGGCTGCTTACCCACCATCGCAGCAGGACAAAGCCATGGAGGGGTTGCCTCAAAAACTTGGAGGCTATCCAGGATCTTAAGAAAATCTGAGAAGTGCTAGTGTTTTGTTCAGCAGGGAACAACTTTGCTCCCCTCCCTGCCTAGCACATAATCCTACAGAGATGCCGATTTGCATGCAAAGAATCAAATCAACAGGGAAAGACGAGAAGAGAAGTAAAAGATCTTGAAAATGTACTCGTAATTCCTTTTTTATTTTTATCCAACTATTATTCTTCAACCCAAACCATTCTATGATTCTGTGATTATTGATTTAAAATCACCATTTCAATATGTATAGAAGTGATCTTATTCAGCTTAAAATATTTCAGGTTTTGTTTCAGGGAGTGAAAAGAGGAGATGCCAAGCGCAGAACTAGAGAAGCTTTGCTTTGTATTTAAATAATTAAAAATATTGGGGAGAAAGGGATTCTGCTTCACTCTAGCTGAGGCTGGGGCTCCTGGGAATGGCATAAGTATGAGTTTTCTTACAATGGGTGTTCGTGTGAGAAACCTGCTTCCTATAGGGCAGCACAGCCACTGTGCTGGTGAGCGGTCATACAGTGGTGCCGAGATGTCAAGGGCAGCTTATCTGTCCCTGTACCTGTCTCCAGCTCTACCTCTCTGCCAGTGGGGAGAGGGTGAAGGCACCTCACCACATCCTCACTGACACTATCAGCAACTTCAAATCCAATAAATGATGCTCAAAAGAAATACAGTAGCGAAAGCAGAGCTGCCGCTGAAAATTAAACCTGAAAGACAAGTATTTATTCTGCTCGGACCTCCTCGAGGAAAACAGGCACATCAGCAGCATGCTAAACAGAGCAGAGGTTCGAGGAGACAAATGTCCAGGCAGCTTTTCTGTAATATCCATTTGAAAGAAGCTTAGTGCCACGAGGCTTTCATCTCAATATTCCCAAGGCCGGATTTGAAAGTGCTTAAGGTTAAATATTGCTCATTCTTGGAAAGAACATCTCCATCTGTCTCATAAAAAAACCTTTCAGTCTTGGAGGTACTCAGAGAAACTTACCCATAAACACAGTCATTAGAGACTTCAGAGGGAAAAAAATCCTGCAGGCTTTGCCCAAGAAATAATTAGCCTTTCAAATTCCGCAATGTTTAACCCCACAAAGCCTTATATACAAAATATAACCCATTTTTTCTGTGGAGCTGAGCCAGTAAGTGAGTGCAACCCTGCCTGACCAGCCACCGCACAGCTGGGGTCCTGTTTCCTCACATCTGGGCATCCCAAAGTACAGGGCAGGGAAGAAAGTTTCAGCAAACCTCTCTCACCCCAAAGGACCCCCAGAAGATGCTTCTGACATGGTCCATAGCCTCAAGACAAAGACTCTGGGTACTCCTGGCTGGCTGGAGAGCTGCTGCAGTGCCTCAGAGACTCATGGGCTGCTAAATGCCCAATTCACTTTTGAAAACTGGATTTAAGCAGCTGGTTTTGAGCATTTGTGGTTAAAAAGAGACCCGAAATAGCATTGTGTGATTTGGGGTGAAGTGCCCCGAGGCCTGGTAATAATAATTGTAGCACTCTTTAGAAAGAAAAGGACATTTTTTTTCAAGGCGGTGAAAGCAGCTGACAACATCCCCAGGGACCTCCCGAAGCTTTCGAGAGGAGAAATTGTACCTTTTCAGAGGCTGAAAAATTACAGCACTCAGCAGTCTGCAATGTGCCTCATGGAGCGCTGGATGAAACGCAGCATGACGGTGCTGATGCCATGGGCTTCTAACTGCCATGTGGTGTTACAACCAGAGGGCCCAGCACACGACGAGAAGCCCATCCGTCAGCCAGAAACACCGCAATTTATTTCCATGGTGCGATGACCCAGAGGAAGCTGGTGGGAAGCTCTGCTTTAAAAGCACTCCCTGTTTATCCCTGTGGAAGGAAATTGGGCCAGTCCTGCTAGCATGGCTTGCTTCTCCACTAAGGTGTAAGAGGTGTGATGCCTGAACTGTTCTAAGTGTGTCCCAAGGCCAGGAGAGGAGGTCTGAAGTATCCCAGTCCTACTGCTGGCTAGTCTGTTAGAATAAAACTAATCTATCTCAAAACTAAGATGCATTTAAATGGCTCCTTATTTGCTGCCCTCAAGCAAATTGTAAAAAGCACATTATTCACATATTGTGACCTCTTCCCACGCTGCCATCCTCATTCCTGTTGGCCTTCCCTGCTGTGCTCAGCGCTGCCAGGCCCCAGTATGACATGGAGTATCTTCTTCAAACTCAAAAAACTCAAGCTTTATGAGATTGAATTAGAAGAGGATGCTGCACTGATCACTTGGTGTGGACTGCTGATGGCTGGGTGGAGAAGCTTTTAATGTATTGATCATAGCTATTTGAATACAGTAGGAAAAAGTTTGGACAGAAAATATCGATAACAGTGCAAAACTTGAAAACAAGTTAATGCTTTTCCACCATCATAGTTCCACCTCCCACCAGAATGGAAGAGCAATCGGAAGCAGAGCATCATGCAAAGAAGATGCTGTGTCAATGTCTTCTCTTTCCTGCTGTTTCTTCCCACTTTACATGCAGCAGGAAAAGGTGTGTTGTTGCTATTGTCACAGTCTTGTCTTGGTTAAATACTTACAATCTGTGCCCTGGCCTGACATGGCTGAAGGTCAGGCCACTGAAATGTGGGTGCTAGGGCTCCCCAATTGCATGCACACAGGAAAAATTATGCCAGGAACCTGAAACTGGGTCTCATTTTCAAAACACTAAGAATAGGTCTGAAGTAATGGCTATGCTTTTCTGCGTTTAAGAGAATTGGGAAATGCAAAAAATAAAAATACCATAAAAGTCAAGAGACACATAGGCCATGGATATCCTTTGACAGAAAAATTATTGTTGAGATTTGGATGTTCATATAGACCTGGCTCTCATCCAGCACTCACCGATGCAGGCTTTGTAGCTTGGGTGAAAAATAAATGCGGTGAGGGAGACCAATAAGAGATCTCATAGAAACATACAAAAGGGAGCAAATCAATAGCAATAAATTGCTTCAGATGGTGATTAATTAATAGCAATTAATTTTGAAAAGAAGAGGATATTGACTTAAATTGACAGAGGGGATAACCTTTGAGCAATTCAGAGAAAACGTCTTTAAAACAGAGTGATTAAGTTGTAGAAAGTAATAAAAAGGCTACACTGCCTCCAGGACGAGTTGAACCCAGCTTGGGAATGATGTCAGGAGAGCCTCTAATTAGACGTTGGAGCTTGATAAGGTAAATTGATTATCTTGGTTCTGCCAGATGGGAGTTAAACAGTCATCTTACTTCTAAGCGTGTCCTTGGTATCAGGATAGCCAAATTCCTGCTGATCTTTAAAAAAATGCTTAAAGTTTTGTAGTCATGGGATGCTACAGCAAGGAAGGATCCATATCTCACCTCTCCTGAGGTCACAATCCTTTAAAAAATTCCTTATTCATCAGAAAACAAGTATCCAAATTTCACCATCTCATGTGGGCCCTGCTGTTCGGATTTGGATTTCCACTTTACTGAAAGCAGTTTTTGGAGGTTCCCTTACTACAAAAAACATTGTGATGTTTTGTCAAGCCTTTCCTTCTGGCCCAAGCCGAGTGAGAAATGCTTCAGAGACAGCCTCCACCAGACTCAAGTCTGGATTAATTTGGGAGTGAATTAAATGAATTGTGAACTGACATTAACAGACGTAAGGACTAAACTCCACTCTGTTGACTTGTTGATAACTAATTATGATTAGCTGGTCATTGTAGGGCTGAGCGTGGTGATGGGTCTGGGTAAGCTGGCATGGCCCATGGCCACAGCAGCCATGAGTCAACCTCGGTCTTTTGACTTTTCATTTTCATGAGGATGTAAATTAATGAAACACTTCTGAAAACTAGAGTGGCATCTGGTAGCCCTTTGTGGCAGGGGCAGGGAGACACAACAGCACAGCAGGCCAAAATTGTATTTTGAAGATCTTAATTTCTTATCCCCTTTCTTCCTCTGCATTTTGAAGTCCTTGCAGGTCATTTGAAGAAAGTCATAGCCATAATCAAACAAAACTAATTTCCCAGTCTTTGTAAAATACATCCCACATAATGATCTTCTGTCACAACAGGATGCTCGGAAATTCCTGAAATCTCTTCCTGCTGGGAGCTCCCCCCAGGCAGGAGAGCCCGGCTGCTGATTTTCCAAGGAAAAGGCTATTTCTTTTTCAATAGCTTTGCTCTACCTTTATCCTAGAGTGAAACCGCGATTCAGAACTTGGAGGAAGCGGTTAATCACAGACATATTGTCTGCAATGCAGCATGTGGGTTTGAATGTTATCTGATCACTCTGCGGGTTTGGAAAAATAATATTGTTTCCCAAAATGTGCAACTTACGGAGCAGTTTATAGCTGGTTTTCACAGGTCCTGCAAGCACACAGCATCCAGAGCAGGCACAGGCATTGTGCAAATCTCTGCAAATGAAGCTATTTACTAACAACATTTCCTAATGGGCAACTAAAAGCTGATTTATATAAAACTGTAAAAATAAAGGAATTCTAGAAACGTTCTCGGCTCATTTTGAAATAGCTTGTTTAAATGTCAGAGGATGAAAATATCATCCAGCAACAGGGAGCTGAGCCCTGTTTTGAAAAATAAATAGCTGTGATTGGATTCAGCTGTGCAACAATGGGAACTCTGGAAAAGCCCAGCCAGGGTTTCACCCTGAAGGAAAAGCACGCTCCTTCCCACCAGCTCCCAGGCTGCCACCCCGTGATGAGCAGGACGCAGCACTCGAGAGGTGCCAGGGCCTTGCAGAGCCACCCCAGCCTGCCAGCATCCTTGTTCTGGGCAAAATGAAGACATTTTTGTTGGCACAGATTTAGGAAGGATCCCACAGTGTGACTGGATTTCTCCATCTGAGCCGAGAGGCTGAAGACAACTCTGTCTACAATGGCTCACAGAGCAAATTATTATTGAGACTGAAGACCTAAAATGACCTTGTAGAAATTAAAAATTGTTATGGGAAGGTAAAAAACCCCAACTCCAAATGAGCCTATTGTTAATAGCTGGCATCATTATAAAGTTTGCAATTGGTAACTTATTTAAAGATTATTTTCTTCAGATTTTTTTGCTTTGTGCAAATCTGACTTGAAAGGAATGCTATTCTTTCAGACTTCTACCAACATTTATGTTTGCAGTCATGAACAGCCCCTAAACTTTTATTTGAGAAATAAAGACAATTGCAGAAAGCAGATCCAAATTCTGATAGGACTTCTTTAAAGACAAATAAACATCTCCTGGCAGGATTTGCAGCCCATAGCTGCAGGACCATGCTGATGAGTGGGAACTGGAAAAGCGCATTCATTTCCCCAGCACACTGAGGCACAGAAATTAACCAAACCAGTTCTTGGCTGTTCAAGCAGAGAAAGAGAAAAGAAAACAGAGTGCATGGCTCTGAGAATGAGATGAGGTTTCTAGATTTCTCATGGTATATTAATCTACAATACTGCCTTTTAATACTGTTAGCCAACATTGTGGTTGTTTTAAATACAACGTAAATTGGCACTGCTTCTGACAGCTCAGGAACATTGACTTTTTCCCCAGCTCCTATCAGAAGCTGGTTTGGCAGTGTTATTTCTACACATTAACAAGTGAGGACGTACTGCGCCTCACTGGAACTAGGGAGGAGGCTTCTTCTTGCTTGTAAGTTCTGGCTAAGCAACAGCAAGACTTCAGCCACACAGTTCCTGCAGGTCACAATCCAGCATCAGACCCCCCACAAGAAATTTCCAACGTGGTGGAGCCTTGGTCCATGAAAAAAAAAAAAAACGAAAAAAGAATTAGAATGAAGCAACAGAGAATTGGACTATTTTAAATGTCAGTTTATCTCAGTCTTAAATATCAGTCTAATTCAGTTTTAAATGTCAAGGCCTGATTCTCCTCCAATTCACATTAGAATGGTGTCAGCCATCCCTCCCACTGAGGTCCCTGCCAGGCTGCACAGTCTCGGGACACTGAGCCCTGCTCTGCATGGCAGCCAAAGCGTTTGCCAGCTTCAGGAGAACCCTGCCTCACAAAGTCAGCCAGCACCAGCCTGGCTTCCCCCAAATCAGGGCGGAAAAGGAGGTATGCAGGCATCTGGTGAAACTGATAGAGCCCATTGATGGGACACCCCCCTTGACACCAGCTGAAGATAAGGCCGTGCAAGGACAAGGTTGCAGGTCAGCATGCTGTTCCTGTGCACCCTGATTGCCATGGCCCTTAATACCAAGAGAACTCTGCTGACTCTCATGAACTCCCAGGAACATATGTTTGATAGCAAGTTCTGTATTTTTTGGGCAAGATTTGCAGCAAAGGGAGGTTTATAACAGTATTTTACTAGCTGTAGCATGCATGTTATTATACCGTTAGGAACAAGATAGGAAACATATGTGTAGATATTATTTGCTGCAGAAGTTAAATTCCATGAATGACCACAGAAATATTTATGTTTATAGTTTTCAATGAGAAACTCAACTATAATTATGGATTTGCAGAAGTGTGAGTACAACATCATCACAGCATTTGCAAAAAAATGCAAATTCCCAGTAGTAAAGCCCCCGGTCAATGTGCATCTTGACAATATAGGGACGCCTCACTTCATAAAGCTTATCCTACAGGTCCAGGATCCTTTTTTTTATGATCCAACTCATGCAAAAAATTTAATAAAATTGTATTTACTTTTCCAAAAGCATGCGAGTGCACACATGTGGAAGGATATGTAGGGAATGTCTCAGAAAGGGGAAAACATGTTAGACTTCATCACAGAGAGGAGTGAGAAAGGAACACGCCTACCACACAAAGACTGCAACATTAAGTTCTTGAAGCAGAGACATCAATAGACATTAATGTGGTCCTTTGACTACTTGGCAGATAAGGTCCGTTCCTGCTGAGGAATCAGTGAAAGGGCTTGTTGGGAAATGTGGTGGCAGAGGACACAGCAGAATAGCTCTGCAGAGAATGGTCTTTCAGAAGGCCAAGGCCAGGGGATAGCATGCCTGCTTGATGTGTCCACCAAAGCAACCATGCTCACCCCGTGGTCAGTGTCCTGTCCCCTCACTGGGGACATTGGCAGGACACATCATGCTGCCAAGCCACCGAAATGTCTCACAGAACTCATCACTCCAGGGAGCAGCATATCATTGCTTTATCCAGATTCACCTCATTTTCAGTCTGCCACCAAATGAGTAAATGTAACCCTGTAACCCTGTAAATGAGTAAATGTTTGATATCTTGTCAATTATGACCCCTCAGAATTGGGTGTAGGGCCAGGATGTTTTTACATTTTGCCTCCAGAAGTTCCTACAGAGACAAATTTTGCTTCTGCCAAGGCCTCTCCAAAGGCCTCAAAGACGAGAGTTCAGAAAGTTGCTCTTATGACTCCAGCTGCCCCACAAAAAGCTAATGTTTTCTGGATACTATTCATCCTCCAAAACAACATTTTAAATACACTTAGAGAGAGGGAGATTTACTATTAGGCTTGTGGGTGGTTTGATAGCAAGGGAACTTAACGAGCTCTAGTTCTCCATGGCTTTGGTCATACTGGTTTTCCTTTATTTCTAGGAAGGTGCAAATCCCCTCTGGGATTATCTGTGAGGTTGAGGTGTTCTCAGAACCTCTCCCATCACCCAGCTGATGACTCCAAAACCATTTCAGAAAAGTCCAGGTGTCCAGCATGGGTTCTTCTTAGAGGACCTGGGAGGCCTCATGCCAACAGACTGTAGTGCTACCTGCTCTTCCACAGCACTACTGACCTAGTAATGATGTCTAAACCCTACGTCTGATGGTCCAGATGCTATTAGAAAGTTTTTCCAAAACACTGTATTAATAGAGCTTATTTTTCAGTGCTTGGTCAACAGATATGGCAGCAAAACTAAGAATAACTAAAGTAAACTAATGCCTGAGCTCTCCTAATGAGCAAAAATACGTTGGTATGGCTGCCTCCAATAATGGGTGATGACTTTCTATTGATTAGGTTGAACAGGATTGCTCTCTAATTATGTGAGCCACTGATGCTCTAAAAACGTTAGAGAAAACTTGCATTTGGAGATACATGGGAGGTTATTACTCAAGCTTTTTAGCACTGGAGGCCAGGATTTCCTTTTTAATCAATCATAATAATATGGTTTAAAGGACTAATTGAGCACACTTCATTTTGCACACTGTTTTGCTGTAGCTGGGTGGCAGAGGAGCCTGGCATGGAGCACATGGTTCTGCAGGCCATCATGGCTGCTCTGTGGGTAATAAGAGGCTAAATTTCTAATGCCTTGGCCACTTTCTTAAGTGGTGTTATCCTACACCCAATAAGAAAGAGCATTTTAATAATGAGAAACTTAAAAATTATATATATATGTATAGGTAGAATAAGCTGTCACACCATCAAAGAAGATAAGAGATTTGTACAAGTATCTAAAATATTCATGCAGACTTTGGAATTCCAGCTTATGGCATAATAACATTTGCACAATAGTTCAATCTAATTGTGTAGGCAAGCTGTAAAACTGCTATATCTGTGATGGTTTACTGTGCGGGGAAAAAAAGGATGCTGTTAAACCTTTTTCGCTGACATCTAATGTTTCAGGTTTTAAAAAATATTGTATAAAGACTGAGATTTATTTCCTAAGATGTTTCATTAATGGTTGTGGCAGGCAGCTGGCCTGAGGTTTGACACACAATAAAATCCATGTCAAGAATATTAAAGATAGTGCAAAAGATAACTATGAATTTACATTCAAACAGGCTTTTGACAAAGCCATTGCAACAGGCTCCTAATCAGGTCTTGAGACCTAGCCTGCCCTCTCTTTAAACCCGTGATCTTGAAAAGGAGCTTTAAATTGGAAATTATTACACATTAAAACCTCAACATGGGCCAGATCGAAGCGGATCGATATCTTGCCGAGCACAATAAATCAGCCTGCTGCTCTGCGGTTACTGTTTGCTGAACATATTTAAATTTTCTTGTAACAAATTAATTCCAACATTTTCTCTTGATTGAATTAGGGCAAGTGTTGGAGCTGTCACAAGTATTTCACTGCTTCAGGGAGACAAATTGCTCGTCTGGACATGGGTAACAAGCCAAAGTGTTGAGTCCCTGATAATCTTTCCACTAATTCTCCATTACAGCAAAATGAAGCCATAAATCACCGTGACAGCTGATCGATGCAAACATTGTTTCCGCCATGATTGCCAGCGCTCCCTGCGGACTCACTGTCCGCTTACAATTTGCCAAAATTACTCCCCGAGCAGCCTCCCCAGGAGCTCAGCGAGCCTCGCACCAAAGGCGCCCCTGTCGCAAAAGTAACCATCTCATTTCGGGTCTCAGCCCGCTCTCCAAATAGCAAATATTAATCAAAATACCCTGTTTAGCTACTGGGCAGGTAATCTTTTAAAGCTAAGAAGCGTTCCTCCACTAATCATTCTTTCAGCAAAAAAAATGAAATTTTAAAACTCCTGTTTTATAAAATATATTTACAAGAATGTAACAATGTCAGGCTGCAGCTCTGTCGTTTTCTCTTAACTAACTAGTGGCAACTTGGATGAAATTACTTGACCCTTTATCGAGTTCTGCTAATGTCTTCTAAAAAAGAAATTAAACTACCCTGTGGCTTGCCCTATGGCAGCTCTCCGCACACATTTAATTCCAAGAAAGACGCATTAAGTAGTTCTGCGCAGAACTAATTCACACACCAAGTCAGCTGTGCCTGCCATCCGCCTGCATAATGCCGTGGCATTCTCAGCTCTGACCATCACCCAGCCAGCAGAGAAACCAGTGAACAAACAGCAAAGCCTGGGAGTATGTCTGCATAGGTTAGCAGCCCCAGTCTGGATGGCGAAATCCTCACTGAGACAGTCACTGAAGCTGTGCTCAAAGGGAGGGAGGCTGTTAGGGTGTTGTTTCACCACCAAGTGGGGATATGGTAAGGAGGAAAGATGGAGTAAGTACTTGTAGGAAAACCCCTATTTCCATGCAATAAGTTGCTTGCATAGATGAGATACTGTAATAAAAAGGATAAAAATAATGTTCAAGCAGTTCCAGCAAAGCTGTGGATTTACTGCATTGAAAGCTTTCCCCATGCAGGCAGGGCATAGCTCCACATGCCAGGAAAGGTGAGGTATGGCACAGAGCAGCGTGGGGACCCATGGCCTGGGACCACTCAGTCTCAGGTGATGCCATGTGCCCCCCAGCATGGCTGAACCTGGTCATGCCTCTGCTCTATGCAGGGCTGAATGTCACAGCCCCAGAATGTAGCAGCCACTAGGGCAATCTCACTGTCCCCAACCCGCTCCCTCCAGGGGACCAAAGGCTACCCCAAAACTGCCTCTGAGGGCAGCTCCTCCTGGAGAAGGCCTGGAGGGTACTCTGTTCAGGACTTGTGAGCAGTGCTGGGAGTTCAGGGATGTCAACCAAGTATGTCAAGTGTGTCTCACATGTCACTAACGAGATGTTCTGTACCCACTGCTGCCTCGCCACATCCTGCTGAGAGGGGTAACAAGTGCACTGCACTGCAAATGTGTCTGACAAGATCCCTGACAGTGCGTAACAAGGTACTTCAAATTATTAAGGCTCCAGAGAGGGATTATTTTAGATATGCAATTATGCTGTGTTACTGGCTCTAACTCTCTATCTTCATGAGCAAAAAAGGCATGGCTTTCCACTTGCAAAGTATGGGTTTGTTTATCTCTAAGGGAAAAATGAAAAAACCCCGAACACACCAGAAAGTGGGTAACAAACTATTTCCTCACATAAAATATAATGTGCTTCATCATGTTGACATTGCAGTCTCTCTGTTCCACATCAGAAAGCAAAAAACTCCAACATGCGTTATGAGAAATCACGTGGAGGTCACCTGCAATCACTTTCCAAGAGCCTCTTCCAAGAAGAACATGCTCAGCTGGAGCAAAAATTCACCCCCAAATGCCTAGTGCTGCCACAGCCCCCAGTTGTCCCTTCATGCAACCATGCCATGGATCCAGGGAGTTCATTGCAGTATTGGATGCGAACGGTAAAATGGTTAAAATGCATCCATCAATGTCCCTCTCCAAGTAGTTCTCAACCGACCACAAGTTGAGATCAATGAGTGATTGTTAGGGAGGAGGGAGGGATGCTGGAGGTGACCAGAGACAAATAAAAGAATAACAAACTCCTATTCTGGCTTGGATATGATGGATCATATAATTTAAGGACAGCTTTAAAAAACAAAACAAAACTAAACTAAACTAAAACCCACCACTTTTGCTTCATTCCCTTATTTGAGACTTTTATATGCTATAAGTTCCGCTTTGGAAACACTTATTATAATTGAAATACACTTAATTGAGATACACTTAATTAAGACTAATTGAAACTCCACCGTCACTACCATAGCAGTAAATTAAAAAGGAGGGAAAAAGATCAGAAAGGATGTTTTCTCAAAATTGCTAAACTACAGCTTGTTTTGCTGTTGCAATCTACAGCTCCAGTAATAAAAAGTCTCACGCTTCTGCGATAATTATGCATTTTTTTATATTACTTTTGAGACAGAGAATCTATTATTTACAGGGAAACAAACCTAACAAAATGACAGTCAAAGCCATTAAGATGTTTTCAGTGATGCACTGTAAGTAAATCTGATTTATGTTGGTTTAAACAGTTAAGAAATCTCTGAAACAACTTCATTTATTATTTTATTGCCATATTAATGGTTCAGAGTAACTGATTTGTAGCTGAAGTTTTACCAAATGCAAAATTAAAATAATAGCCTTTTGTAAAAATGTTCTGTATTTGTTCAATTATGTGTTTAAAACAGAAACAAATGTAAAAACTTTCAATAAATATATTTTTTTCCAAGAAATGACATACTGTGGGTTTTCTATTATTGTTGGGTTTGATGTTTTTGCCTCTAAGGAGGTCAGCAATATGGAAACATAAAGGCCAATTTAATTTGTGCATCTGTGGCTGCCAAGTATTTTAATTCCGACAGCTGTGACTGAAGAGTTAATATTTTACTTGTCAAAATCCGAAAGAAGGCCAGTGAATCACTCTAATTCTCATTAAGAGGCTTCCCCCCAGTAGCACCCTAATTCAAAATAATGAAAGTAGAGACTGAGTGCGATTCTAATACCAGTTGAGACCTATCTTTTAATATTTCTCTAGTGATGGATTAGGGATCGGGGAAATTCATCTCAGATCATAGAGCCTAATTTAATAAGGGATCATTCCAAGAGTATTGCATTTTATAATAATGTCATTTAATGTGTCGTCTTCCATTTTTACTGTCCCATATGTATGCTTACATGATGGTGCCATAGGGATAAACTTTTAAAGAACCAGTATCATTTTTTGTCCCGGGTTCTTCTTAACGAGGAAGTTTATCAATTATATGGTCAATTAGCAAGCTATTATAATTGTGGAGTAGTTAAAAGAAACAGTGGAAGCCAAGAGAATGGTTACATAAATGGCAGTTTCAAACCCAGGAGTGAAGGGAAAGGAAGAACATTTAAAAGTAGGTTAAAATCTGATTTTAGTGTCTAATATAATAGTGCCATAACATGAAAAATGTGGTAACCTAGTTGTTTAAAACTCAGGATAATAAAATAATTTTCCTCTGTAACAACATCTACATACCACATTTACCACTTGCTTGTTTGATGTATTCCTGTGATCATTTTGGCAGCTCTAATTGCTTTTTTGTGGTTTTTATTACTGTTTTCCAATACTTTTTTCCCCTAAAAGTACACCTATTTGCCCTTCTGTGATGGCAACAAATTATCAACAACCAATATAATGGGTTGGATTTTTTTATTGTGTATTAATATTTGGACTATATTAAATTTGTTATGCCATTTGTATTTCTTGGCATTGCACTGAAGGTGAAATTCTTGGTGATTCCTATAGCAAGGTCTAAGCTACTCAAGGTCAAGAAATAACCCAACCACCTAAACATCAATATATGGTTATTGGCTTTAAGTTGCATGGCTGCAGCCTGAGCCTAGCGTAATCACACTTCTGTCGCACAAGGCCTGTAGGAAAAATGGTGTTATAATGAGAATTTTTGTTCCAAATACATTCACATGATTAAATCTTCATTTTCAGGTAACAGCTCAACGGCTTCACTGTAAGGTTTAACAGAATTAGATCAAATACAGACAGCCTAAATAGGAACCAGTTGAGTAATAACCTGCTGTAAATAATAATCTAATTACAGGAGGTTTTCCAGTATTGAAATGTGTCATTCGAAGGGGAACACAATTAATACAAAATGAGTTTTTTCATATTTTCTCTTGTGCATTTTCACAGTTATGTTTTCTTTAAAATATTACAACTGATGGTATTTCATGCATGTTTTCTCATACAACTCAAGTTATTATGCTTGTCATGTTAAAAATATCGTTTCTTGATATTTCTTTTGATTTTCTTATTTTCTTTGCATTCTAAGTTCCCATTTGTCTGCTGACTGGTTTTATTCTCTTCCATTTCCTTTTCCTTCCGTTTTATTGTCTTCTCCTCAAGTCAGTTATTTCACACTTTTTTCAAGTTTAATTTCTGAGTCTTTCCATGGGTTAGTTTGTAAAACCCTCTTTACAAGTTGGAAAAGTTTCACTTGGATTTTATAGCCTAGATTTTTTTTTTTTTCTCATCATGTTATCTGTTCATGTGTTAGTGTCTTGTTTGTTAAATTTGTTTCTTGTGATTAAATATTAAAAGCTATTTCTTCGGTAGGAATGTTACATATGTACACATCTGGCATCTGGAACCACTTTAGGGACTCATTCAGTTTGCAAAGAGAAAATTGTATTTGTAAGTAAGTGGTTTAAATCAGAGAAAAAAAAATGTGTCTGAGTGTATCTAAAATAATTAGAAATTACTTATATTAAGGAATTAGAAACTTTAAAAAAAAAAAGTTAGATAAACAAGCTGCGAGGACTATTTTTTAATGAACACTGTAACAGGGTTGGTCTCTTCTCCCGAATAACAAGCAATAGGACAAGAGGTAACAGCCTCAAGGTGCACCACAGGAGGTTTAGATCGGATATTAGGAAAAATTTCTTCACAGAGAGGGTGATCAGGTATTGGAACAGGCTTCCCAGGGAAGTGGAATCACCATCCCTGGAAGTGTTCAAAAATCATGTAGATGAGGTCCTCAGTAATACGGTTTTGTGGTGATCTCGGTGGTCCTGGGGTAATGGTTGGACTTGATCTTAATAGTTTTTTCCAACCTGGTTGATTCTATGATTCTATGGGTGAGTCACCTTTTTCAACTTCTACCACTTGCTTGTCCCATATCACCTTCATGACAAATAAGGTAAGGAAAAAAGGTGCGACAAAAATTGGCAGTTAATACTGGCTGTACCAGGGTCATGAGCGCTTCTAATGTTTTCCTGGTTTTAATGTATAATTGATCATTGTTCCTTTCCTTACTTGTAAGATTCTTTGCTTAAGTAACTAACACACCCATGGTGGTTTGGTGCAGCGATTATTAGGCGCAGGTACTAACCTCATATGAATCTGCATCCCAGCACCCCGAAATGGCTCCCATGCCTGAAATCATGCCAAGAAAGGGGATGCATTACAAGCCCATGGAAAGCAAGGAGGGCGTGTGGTTAGTGGAGGAGATGAGATGCCACAATTCCTGAGCACCTTTTGGACCTCCCCACTGGACACGAGCCAGCCAAGGCAGGAGGATCCTCAGGCAGTACTCACTTACTTTTATGTCATGCTGTTCACTGGTAGAAAAGTTAAACTAGTATCAACCAAGCTGCGCCTGTGACTGGTTAACTTGGTCTGAGTCAAGCTTGCTAAGTTGCTGATTACTAACCCAACCAAAATGTGGTATAAATAGCACTTTCTCAGTGGGAAAATTGGCAATAGCTAGAAAATTGATCCCAGTCAGACTGATATAAGGAGAAAGTATCAGCAGAAAGTTAACTGTCTGCCAAAGAATATAAATAAAAGAATGTTTCCAAACTTAGTAATTTCTTGCTTTTCATTTTTTCCTTCATTTCCCTCTTGCCTCTGTCTTTTTCTCATCCACAAGTCCATCCATTAAGTGCCCATCCCTCCCACCACCTTCTCCTTATGCATATCTGCATATTTGGCATATCTGCTTCTCATCACTGAGCTTAGCCATGGAGGCTATCTGAACTCCTAATTAGAGACTCGCAGACCATCTCATAGTAGAAATATTTTGAAGACAACAATTTAGGAAGAGGCTTTCCATGATGCTGTCATTGTAGGCTTTCCTTCTTGCTTTATCAGATAGTGGCAATACCTGCCAGGGAAGCCAGCTTGGCTGTACCACAGACCAGAACTATTTTCATTCCATCTGTATGGGTTCTGTCCCACGCCCATGCCAGGCCATTCCCTTCCAGTTTTGCAAGGTAGTAGCACAGCTCATGGTTTTCCTTTTGTTTCCTTGTTACTTTAAATTAATCAGAATTCAGTTTTAATCTAGAATTTTACAGTCAGTTCGCTATAAGGATTTGATAGTCAATACTTAGGATAATGTAATTGTGCATTTAAGTCTTAAGGCATTTTTCTTTAGCTGTCTGGACAAGTATAAATCAGTCTCAAAAAAAAAAACCCCGAAAAAACCCAAGCTGCCACAGCAAATATTCTTTATTACAATACAAAACTGATTTTCAACAAATAAAATATGCTGTTGTGGTCAGTATTCCCACAGATATCTATGTCTGCTAAAGCATTTGCAGACAGCAGGCGAAGGAAAAGACAAACACCCGATGAAGTACATGTTTCAAAGATACACCCAATATCACAGAAAACCTGTCAATAATTATTTGTTCTATTCTTATTGGAGCATAGAACAGCATCAGCTAAAATCTACCATATAACAGCCTGCCTTTAGAAGGTAGGGTTGTGTTTTTTCTGACAGCCAATTTTTTTTATTTAATCCAAATAATAAATCTTATTTAAATTGTTGATACAAGCAATCACGGAAGTGTAACCAGATTAGTCATCCATTTCTCTCCGATACTGAACTATTATTTCTCACTCCAAAGATACTTTATTAAATACTGCTAACTTTACACCAGATATGTGAAATATCTAACTAGTGGGGAGTATCTTAAAAAAATGAGATAATTCTGATTCAGTTTAGAAGCGTGGCCTGCCCTTGCAGTCCTTGTACGCATTAAATCCAGCACTGCCAGCATTTACATGCACAGCCAGTGTTAACTTTAATTTTCTTATGAACCTCATGGCTTGCTCCCAAGTGATGGGTTACAACAAACATTGCAGGAGGTCAATGGGTGTAGGTGAGCACATAGAACATTGAATCCATGGAAGCTCTCTGCTCTTTTCCATTAGAAGAAGAGGCACCAGGCTGCTATACGAGCACATGAGGGGGTGCATGCTGCACCACCAGCCCTGCACATCCTCTTCAGCCCTCCAGCAAGAAGCCACTCAGGTGCTAGGCGTAAGATCACAACACACTATCTCAGTTCGAAACCCTCTAAAATCAGTTCTAACAGAATCTGCTTCATTGCTCTACACTGTAAATACAAAACAGAGACATTGAAAACTGACTAATTCAAGAAAGTTTTCCCCTCTGAAAACCCAAATTCAGCCTACAAACGCAGTGTGGACTGCATGGCCCCAGGAGCTAAGGGCACTCTATTTTCAGGCTGCAGTGCTGCATGCAAACACACGCTGTTTAAATATCCAGGGAGGCAGTTTTCACAGCTCTTTGCTTAGGGCCAGATTGAGTTTCATATTTAAACAGGAATTCAACTTCTTTCTATACAAAGAAATGTATATGGGTTTGTATACAAATAAACTTAAAAACAACAGTTTATTTTGGGTACTGAGTAACTTTAGTGAGAGCTTAGACATAAGTCATTACTTAGAATTAAATTATTTTTAAAATGGATCTCCAAAAACAAAGTTATGCTTTGTGAAGTTACATTTATACCGACTGATCTTAGCCACAGAGGGTACTGGCTCATGAGACTTTCCATTTGGTCACAACCCATTGAAATATTATCCATATGTTTGCAAATGAGGGAAGACAGCTGTAATTAAATGATATTTTGCATTAAGTGTATTTAAAGGAACGCAGTTTGCTGATAGCCAGGAGTGGCTATTCACATGGTTATTTGTACAAAATCGAGTGGAAGGAAAACAAGTTACATAAAGCTTCGGAGTTATCTGTTCTCCTTTTCATCACTATACATAGCCTTTCCAACAAGGCAACCCATCATCCTCATACCAAGAATTACCTTGCTCACAGCAGGTACAAAGCCAGAAGGATCTTTAGTAAGGAGGGGGATGGTCTCCATACCCTTCACCTGGTGGCGCTCCCTCCTGCCTCCTGCCTCCTGTCCGCACAGGGAGCCTCCAACTGCCTGGAAGGCATTTTGGTTTCCCTGCCACCGGGAATCGTGGAGACAGTGGCCATTAATGGATGATGGATTAATGGATAACAGAAAATTTAATTTCCTGGTTATACTCCATGATTCTGGTCTTTCAGTAGAGACATAAATGTTCACAAGATAATGATATTTCAAGGGCCAAACTGTGGATATTCCCTTCCACCCTTTTCCTTCTGAATCCACACAGTCATCAGAGCAGATATGGCCAGAGGGAAAGTACTGCTAGCCTATGTGTCATAAACCTACTGTCCAGGCTTTTTTGGGTTGTTTAATTTACGAAAATGAATTGATGAGTGGATAAACTACTCCACGAATACACCAGTGTTCATTTACAACCAACACACTAAGTCCAATTTCCCAGCCAGATGACCAAGGAACATTCCTCGGTTTTGTTCATGGCTCCCGCCCTTTTTTGGCAATCACAATAAACAAACCATGCTTCTCCCTGGTGTTGTGTTCTGCTCTGGGTGCTTCACCTCCTTTCCCTGCCCCTCCCTGCTCCCTCCTGTTTTTCCCACAAGGCTGCTGCACATGCAGACACAGTGTGGCACCCAGATTTCTCCTCCATGCCTGTCATTGCACCATGAGGATGCTCACCACCTACACACTCCTAATCTGTGACTCATCCTCAGTTCTGTCAGTGTCTAGGGAATGGCTTCTACTGTTTGGGCCATCTTGTGACATAAGGAAGCTCAGTTGTTTCCTATGTCCATTTACACTGAAGCTGGGTTACTGCATCCACCACCTACAGTATCAATTTATGGTCTTGCTGTGGCTGCTGCACAGCTCACACAGGTTCCTAGACAAAAGACTGCTTTATAAAATTAACTAATTTTGCTAGTGCCTGAAAGCTGTAACTCAGTGGTCATTTCACTGTAATTTCAGTTTGCTTCAAAGAGGCGATTTCAGTTTATTTGTCTGATCTAGTCTAGTTTCATAGACACTCAATACTTTTAACATTAGTACTTGTGACCACTTGAAAATAAGCAGTGTTACAAGCTTGTCACTTCTCTGCAGGAACTGAGCTGTGTTTGATAATCTTATACATTTTTAATGAGGTCTTTTCTAAAGCCCGTCCATATCTGATGCCTTCCTTGGTGTCCCAGGGCAAACTGTCAGTTGTATTGAGCAAGAGAGTGGCAATGGACATTTGGTTTTAAATTGTTCCCCAGGATTTCATTGAAAAGAGCAACACTCAAACACTAGCCAAGAACCCTAGGCTATAATTTTCTTTGATCTTTTAATCTAAACAAGGTTGTGCCTACTCAATAGCTGTACAGAAGAAATCAAGGAAAAATGCAATTTGCGGACAATGCCTTTCTTCTGTGCACAAACCCAATTTTTTTGGTTTTCATTTACATTTTGCAGCACCTATTATGGAAAGTCTGGCTTGTGGCCTTCCTTCCATCATCCTCCAGGAGATACAGCTGTGTGCTCCTCTCTGGTAGTAGAAACTGCAAAGCCCTTTTTCAGAGGGCTGTGTTTGCACCAAAGACCTACCACAACTTCCCTTGCAGACAGCAACACCATGGTAAATACATGAGTTTGGACACTAAGAGCAGGCTGGCTGTCAGGAAGGCTGTCCTGGGTTCAGCAGAGCAGTCGTTTTTCTCCTTAGTAGCTGGTGCAGTTCTGTGTTTTTGATGTTTGGTTTGGGAACAGCGGTGATAACACCAATGTTTTCGGTTGCTGCTCAGTAATGTTTACAATTGATCAAGGACTTTCTGAGCCTCATGCTCTGCCAGGGAGGAGGGGAAGCCAGGAGGAAGCGGGGACAGGGCACCTGATCCAAACTAACCAAAGAGGTACTCCATACCACAGCACATCATGCCCAGGATGTACGGGGCAGTTACCCGGAAGGGCGAGAGATTCTGCTGGTGTGGGGCTGGGTATCGGTTGGTGGTGAGCCCTTCTGTTCTCTTCTCTTGTTATTTCCTTTATCATTATTATTATTGGTGGTAGCAGTAGTGATTTG
>WYDI02030945.1:83317-93735 GCA_009867235.2 Psittacus erithacus
TTATTATTGGTGGTAGCAGCAGTGATTTGTGTCATACCTTAGTTACTGGACTGTTCTTATCTCAACCTGTGGGAGTTGTATTCTTTCGATTCTCTTCCCCACCCCTCCGGGAGCCAAGGGAGGAGGTGGGGGGGGGGTAGTGAGTGGGCTGTGTGGCAGGCCTAAACCACGACAAAGGTCCACTCCTGCTCTGCTCTGACTGTACAGAGAGGCCCTGGGACCACCATATTCTAAATTTACAAACATACCATCTTGCTGTATTTTACCAGTGCTATTGACTGTCTTGGGATGCTCGTGAATGCAGAGGATTTTGCCTCCTAAGGACACACAGGAAATAAATTTTTTTTCTAGGTCTCTAACTGTGGGCTCTCACATCTTCCCAGGGAAATGCTGCTGTGACAGCAGCCCCAGCAATGCAAAAGAGCAGAAAACCACTGCTGCTCTAAGGCAGCAGCTTAAGATCTGAGTCAGAAGAGTGCTCACCACAGCACTCACACTCTGTAAAGACATGGGTTACCTGGAAAATGCACTCATATTCTCAGTGCATCTTATCTCCTTTTCTACCAAGGAAGAGAATGAGATCTGTAAGGGAGGGGAAGGTGATGGGGGAGCAGTAACGCCTCAGGGAGGGAGGGATGGAGAGGGTCTCACCCTGGGCTGATCACCACCCCTGCAGCCCCTATTCTGACACCCCCAGCAGCTGCTTTTCCTCCCAAATAGGCGGGCTCCCAAGCGCCAAATGTACCAACCTGAAGCGCAGGTTACATCCGGCACACAGAGTCCAGACTGGCACACAGGAGGAGGACTGTGATACAGAAACAAGAGCGCAGCAGTAGTGGAAGTTCTGCGCATAGAGACACCTGAGGCAAGAAGAAACCAGTGCAGATTTGAGGACAGCTTTCAGAATTTTTTTAAGTTTTCTTATAGTTTTGCAAATTCAATTCCCTCTTTAAATTATGATTATCCCAACTTTATAGATGTTAAAATACAAAATTGCAAGCATTTTTAAGCATAAAATGGTACTTTAAGTTACCAATGGCAGAACTAATATTCTTTCTGCTCCAGTTATTATCCTTGCATGCCTGAGCCTCTAACATTAATCTGTGTATCTGCAAGTTTTCTGAAATAACACAGGACCGAATTTACTGTTTTCTTATTGACAACACTTGAAGTACACTGAACCACCGCATGGTTCCCTGTGGTAATGAACAATGATTGTAGGAGCATACAGGAAATAGTTAAAAAAACCCCAAACAACTATTCCTGTCTAGTGTTAATTTTCATTTTACCAAAAATTAAGCGGGACACTTACAAAACTTACACAAAAACTTGGATAATTTTTGAAATGCATTCATGCTTTAAATAGCCGTAAGATAAATTACTCCTAGGAATACATCATAAGTAACTTAGCTTGACCTTGGACATACCTTGGCTAATAACAATTGTTTTGAAGTATATATGTTCTTTTTATGACCGAAGGCTTAATTCATCTTTCTCCAGTAACAGAATGGCGAGCTGACACTCTGTAAATCCTTCCTTTCCATTGTTTAACTGAAAAGTTTCAGCACAGATATTATGAAAGAAAGCTCAGACAGAAAATTCACAAGCATTTCCCTGGCCCATGACAATAAGTTCTTGATTACAAGCAAAAAGAGCCCATTAGAAATTAATCTAAACAAATTACATCTGAACATAAAATCTTTATGAGTTACAAATGTTTATCTTTCCTTTAGAAGTATTAGTATGGTTAAATTACTTTTGAAATTAATGCAAAATCCTTTACCTAGGTAGGAAAATATTGTAAACTATTTCTGTAATTAAGCTGATTACATATTTAAAAATTTTCATCTGCTTCATATTATACAGCTGTTTGTCAGCTGCATGAAACAAGGATGGACAGAACCCACTAAGGATCACATCCTTTCCTGATGCAATGAGTGTAAGACAGACCTACCGCTGGTTACACCATGTGAGAATCTGCTGTTTGAAAGGAACAGATCCTATCAGGGAGTCTTCTCTTGCAGCCTTGCAGCTGCAGCAGTGTAAGAACAACCAAAATCCCACCCGTGGGTACTGAACAAGGAGAAAAATTATCTAAAAAACCTGCCAGAAACCATATGGATTAGTTAGCACCCCTTTCCACAGATGTTGTAGCAATGGTATTTCTTTAGATTAATGGCTGTTCAAGTAACTATGATAATAAGCCATATTTAAAATGTAGCAAACCTAGTTAATTCATTATTCTGTTGGGCTTTTTTTTCCTATAGGTTCGGTACTATGGCCTTCATCAAAACAGATTTTCTTCTGCAGTCAACAAAGTCCGTGGAAATCCATAAAAATGTTTCTGCATAGGGACAGCATGGGCATTTACATGTGGTTCCCATTGTCCTCCATTTAACCTCTCAAAGGTATTTTAGGGAAATACTTTATTTACATTTTGTTTAAAAAAAGAATACGTTTACCTTCTTCCTAAAGATTAGCACATGTCAAAACACTTCCAAACTAAATATTTCATAAATAAAATCTGCATAATAAATAATGTATACATATTAAGTAGAGGAATGACATAAAAGATGATCACAGCTATTTTACAATGGGCTACAGGGAGTATCTTAATTTTCAGTAGATTACCAATTTTGGCAATTGCTTGGCAAGTTTCCACCGCTTCACTATTTACTTAAATGACAACTAAGATATTCATAAATGCGGCGTTGTCAATACGAACACTTTGCACACTGCAGTCTTTGCCATGATATGGTGCACAGTCCAAGGGCTAAAGTACCCTTTGCATCACCCCTCCCATCTGGCACACTGGGAGGGGTGATGTCTTCGTCCCAGCTCTCATCAGAACCATTTTAGTCTGTAAACTAAAATAACCTCCAAGAAACGTTTTGTCTCTTTCTGGCTGCATCCAAAATTCAGATGCTTTCCAATAACATGGCCAATTCTTATTTTCCAAGCACCTTTTCTAGCGTGAGCTATGTTCAAACATGGGTTCACTCCACTATCATGTATAAGATGTATCTGGTGTTTACATCAATGGTGACCAACAGGACATGTTCTCCCCCTGTTAGGAAAATAAAATAGTAGGTCTAAATTGTTGTTAGGGAAATAGGAATGGTGCAGTGGCCACCTAACATTGGAGTGACAAGATGCTTCCCATGTTATGGAGCATGTGGAGCATGCTAACAACTTGCTGGAGTGTGTGACCACAGCAGTGAAAGTTCTAGTCAGAGACAAATGACTGGAGAACTAAAATAGTTGGGTTTCACAGAGGACAGGAACTGTTAAGTCCATGTGACCCCACAGCCACTGAGTTCTGAGCAAATTGCCAGTATTTACCATTTCATAGTGACAAGAGACCACTTTAAGCAAACCCAGGAAGCCAAAAAGCTCAAGGGATGATAGAGGTGCAGGGGACATAATTGAACTGCACATTCAAAACACTGAGGGTTGGATGTAAACAGCTGCTGACCAGCTTGTCAACTGGACAGAAGCGACTGTTGAACAGCTTGTATTCACTTGCTGCCTCTTCCAGAAGACACAAAATCCAGGACGTCATTTTCAAAGAGCAAAACACAGGCATCAGGATGGGCAGAAAGAGAAAGAAGTGCAGGCACTGCTGACAGAGCCTGCAGCTATGCGGCTGCACAAACCATTAGGGGCCTGCAGATGCACTTCCATGATCCTGGAAGAAAATCCAAGTGTGGAGCGCCATGGTGGATATTAGCCTGTAACATGAGGAATGTCAGCCTGAAGAGAGATGCACCTGCACTTTCTTCAGGCATTATTAAAACTGTTATCTTTCTTCTCCAAATTAACTTGAGGAAGATGTTTATAAAAGATTAGGCTACTCTGGCACTGTGTTTTATCAACCATGGCTTTATATCCTGCAGAGTGGCTGTAGCTGCTGCTGCTGCTGCCTAGGTCACACTACCTCTTGCTCAGAGCACTGGTCCATGGTGAGCACACTTTGTATCTCCCCATTTCAGAATTCTCCCTCAAAATTCTTCCTGGGTGACTTTGCCCTGTATAAAAGGAGACTGATGATATCAGATCAGTTTTTAATGAACAGAATGTCTGATGTGCAGAAGCCATAAGACCTTTGTTATGCAGGAAAATGTTCTGAAACATCTTTCATAGCTGCAGTATTAAAAAGTTTATCACAGAGAGAAGAAGGGGTAAGTAGATAGGCTTGCAAATATCCTTTGCATATAGATTTTTTTCCATTATCTTACAGAAAGAGCTAGCATTCTGGGGCCGTGGTGACAGAAAAGGGGGCATGAAAGTCCAAATCACCTAGTTTCTGAGAGCATAGAAGTAGGCTGGTTATGCAGCATTAGCCACTGGAGCAAAGCAGCAGCTTTTCCTTTTTTATTCTTTTAGCTTACGTTCCTTCTCTAGGAAAAGTTAAGTCAAGTCTCTCATACGAGTGCAAAACATTATTGCTGAAAAACAGGCTGCCTTCCACAGCACAAAACAAGAGCCATATGTCAGCAGAGCGTCAGTACATGCAAATCATGGGCGACATTACACACAAACGATATAGCAGATCCCGACACATCCTGCAGGCAGGAGCACCCTGTGCTTGCAGCCTTCCTCTCACAGCAGGCAAGCTCCCTGCAAGCAGGAGAAAACATGCACTAGAGGCCTTTACATGCATCTGCCAGGGGAAAACAAATACCAAACTCACACTGGGGAGATATTGGGTTTGTGCTGCTGGTTACTTTCCTTTATCAAAAGAAGGTACACTGTTATCAGACTGACAGGAAAGGCAACAGGCATTGAGAGCTCTGCTGTTTTTTCCATTTGAGTTTTAGCTTTTGCCCTGCCAGTAAAATCTGTAAAAGCTGGCAAAAATCTTAAATGCATCCTAAAAGTCATTCTCTGCAATGGGACTAGCAAGATTCATGGTGTAGAAAATACTGAGAGTTTTCTTCATTCACACTAACTTAATTGCCTAAAGAACATCTGGAGAGAAATCTGGCTGCTTATGTAAAGCTTGAGTAGTGACAACCTGTGTTTGTGAGAACACTTGCTAGCTCCTCCATCAAAACCAGTGGCTGTAGCAGCTTAAATATAGGAAGGGATAAAAATGAGCACAGTTTTTCTGGTTCCCATCAAAACTTTGTTGCTTATCTCAAAAACACAAGGATGATACCAATCTGCTGCTTTTATTTTTTAAATCTATGTAGTCGCTGACCTTTAAGGTGCACTTTTCGCTTTTACTTCATGGTAAGGTTGAACAAGCTTAGAAATAGTAAGAAACTGAAAATCCAAGGGTGAATTAAATGGGAACAGCCACAAATTTGGACAAGTATCAATATTTACTGGGCAGCAGTTAGCACAGTGTATAGTTACACAAAGCACATTATTTATTCCTTGAGTACTCATCCGCAGTTCTCTTGAAGGACTGCTGTACCCGTATGGGCAGACTGCTGTTGCGCAGAACCATCGGCTGGATGCCACAGAGGCTCAAGCGCTCTTCAGATGCTGCTTTTCTGAAAGGCAAGTTCAAGAGTGCTGGTTAAAAGCTTTGCCTGGCATAAAGGGTGAGCTGCTAATGAACAATATGAGACCTACCAATTTTAGACACAGTATCTAGCACGTTTTCATGCACTTTTATGCACTGGGCAAATCCTGTGTTTTCATTCTTTCTTCTTTTAGGTGTTCATATATGGAGAGTTGAAATCTATGGTAGGAGTTCATACAGCAGTGTCTGGAGTTTTCTGTGAGACATCTGGCTGCCATTGCACTTTGCTGCTCACCTAACATCAAGCTGCTGCAGAGAGCGAACAAAATGTGGAAACTGCTGCTTCACCGAGAAACAGTCTGTGTAAGGTCCTGCACAAACTTGCAATCAGCTCTACAAGGATAGAAACAGGTGTTTACTCCTTCCTACATAATTTATTTGATATCTTCTCTAAATCCCCCTCTCAGGCCAATACATCTCCGTGTAAACCCCATGCTAAAATTTTACCTATGGAAAGCACGTATTGTATGTGCACCGGTTGGCTCATGAGACACCCACAAATAAATTTCAGGGAACTTACAGATTCAGACACTCTGAGAAGTAAAATAGAAACAGAAGAGTTCTGGCCAACTTCTGTCGGCCTATAGACTTATGAAGTATTCCAGTCCAAGGAACCAGGAATGTAAGTATTCCTGTCCAAAAATATCCTGTTAAGACTATTTTATTTTAATCACAGCTGCGCTAGAAAATACACAGCTCTCTTACACCACCCAATCCTCTTTCCCTGTTATGATGAAAGCACATTTTTCATGTTTTTTATTACAATCATCTTGAAGACAGGCATGCCAATATCTGAGCATTTTGTAAAGATTGGAAATTCACATTGTATGTATCCATCACAGTTTACATTACATACATCAATAACCTGCACAAGGCTGTTAGGCAACTGTATTTAAACTAGTTGTATTTTAAACAGAGCAGGTAAGATGTGACAAGTTATTTGGAGTAGACTTGGGAAAGCTCGAGAGTCTGCTTAGGAGGTGAACTGCAGGGCTGCAGTGACGAGGCTGTAATAGTAGCTGCTCGTGCACGTATTAATTAACTTCTTTATTCGGGGATCAATTGACACCACCGTTAGTTTCATTGACTTTATAATTAGCAGTACCTTACTTTTGCTTGAATAAAGCTGGTTTACCTAACATAAAATCTATCATTTCCCGCCCGTTATTAGCATATAAATGTCGGAGCTGATTTTCCTCCTTGCAGCCTTCCCCGGGAGGGCTCCAGCCCGTCCTGTCCCGCTCGCTCCCGCTGGCCAGCAGCCTCCGCTACCTGATCGCGACCGCTCGGTCCTCCCGGAACCCCGAGGCTCCGCCGGCTGTCCCCCCTGCGCGCAGCCTGGCGGCGGCCGGGCCCACAAAAGCCCTTCCCCGCGGAGAGCGGGCACGGCTCGCCGGAGCCCGCCGCTTCCCCCGCGAGAGGCTCGGCGGGGTTCGGTGGCCGCGTCTCACCAGCCCCGCTCTCTCTCGCAGCGTCCAGCTTCTTCCCACCGCCGCGCCGAGGCGGGCCCCTTCCCGGAGGAGCTGCCCGGCCTCCGGGGCTGAGAGCGGAGGCACCGGGGCGAGCGCCTTCTCCTCACAGAGACCCCCAAGGCGGACGCTTCTCCCCAGCACCCCCGGGGCTGGCGCTCTCTCCTCGCGGAGCCCTCCTCGGAAGGCGCCCAGAAGGGATGGTCCTGGGCGCGGCGAGGAGGGGAGCGCGGCGTTCATTGCCCCTGTCCCTCCCTGGGAAGACATGTTGAGCCACGACACTTTCCTCGATTTTATTACCTGAGGGAACTTGACAGAACTCGCAAAGACACAATTGCTATAGAGCTTCCACCGGTCTGTTTCTCTTCAACAGAAAGCCAAACCAAAACGCTGCGTTAAGTTTTGTGAAGCCGAAACTAAGAAAAACGCCGAAAAAGCGGTAACGAAAGGAGCGCGGACGCTAGCGGTGCTTCCCCGCCGTGCTGGACTCTATCGCTATGTCGCGATATCAGCGGAGCAGAAAGAAACGTGTGATTCTCTACAGAAGGTGTAAACACAGAAGAGAAAGAATATCACCGATGATTTAATATTAACAGTACCAGAAGTGGCGGGAAACCGTCCACTGAAACGTTACCCCTTTTCAGTCAATCTCTCGCAAAGTGTCTCAAATTCATTTACTTGGCACTTATCGAAATTCGTGACGTCGAAAATGGATTAAAAAAGGTGAAGCCAACCTGAGCGAAACAAAATATATTGTACTGACAACAGATGTAATGAAATAACAGCATCTTGTGGTTTTTTTTTTTTTTTCCCTTTTTAAAATAACTTAAAATACACTAGAAAAAATATGGTCAATATAAATAATTTTGTTTTCATGGAGAACAAATAGATACAAAGCCCGTCCAGACCAAAGTTCGCGTAGAAGAGCTTTCCCTCTGCCTTGGCAATGAGGGTCCGATGGCAAACTGGGATGATCACCACAGACTGCAGGGTGCCCAGATTAAGTAGCGACACGTCTTCCAAATAATAACAATTATAATAATAATAAACAAAAATCACAAGGTTACGTGAATAGATACATCTTTATGAGATAAAATGTAAATGTCTGACAGTCAACTATCAATTCACAAGTTATAGCCAAAATAAACTTTGTTTTTGTGTATCAACATATTTTACATGTACCCAGTACCTTTTATTGGAATTTGCCGTGGTGTAAAGTGGTGGTTGGGAATTAAATACTCTTTCAATTTTTTCTCTTTTTTTCATTTTCCTCTTTTTTTTCATTTTTCTCTTTTTTTTCATTTTTCTCTTTTTTCCTTCTTTTTGTCCCCCCCTCCTTTTTTCTTTTCTTTTTTTTTTTTAAATTTCCTTTTCCTCCATTTTTTTAAATGTATTTTGTCTTTTTTTTTTCCTTTAGTTTTTGCCCCCAGGATGAGAGATCTGGCAAAAAGATCCATGTTCCATTCTCCCAGTGCTTCCTGTTCCCTTTTATTTCAGAGGTGGGACAGCAAAGGACCAGCAAGGATTTAAGGGTGGAAAAGGTAGTACTTGATCTCCCACTTTGTCTGCTTCCCTACGAGATGAAAAGGGACAGAACCCCGCCATGTCCGTTTGGTTTCTCTTTTTTTTTTTTTTCTCTTTTTTTTTTTTTTTTTTTTTTCTACTAAAGATGAGGGTGAAGTGCAAGTGAATCAAAGGACTCCATCAATGAAATACAAATACATGCAACCGGAATGCTGCTGCTGGAGGAAGTATCCCAGACAGTTTCCCACTAGAAATTCGCAGAGAAATCATTGTCCTTCCTTAGTTATTTTTTTCCTTTTTTTTTTTTTCCCCTCTTCATCATCATTTTTCTCTCTTCTTCTTGCTGCTACTCCAGACGTGGTTGTTAGACTCAAGTGTCTGATGCACTGTGAAGGGAGGCCCGCCTCTCTTATCAAATTTCTTGTATTAAAGTGAACTTCGCAGAAAAAGGTCATTTTAAAACCTGTGAACTCCCCAGCTGCACGTCCAGCTCCTCGAATTCCTTAAATAAGTGTACATCCCCTGTCCGTCTCTGCGCTCCCTCTCCTCTGCCGGTTTGGTGGGTCGGGTTTTGGGGTGCTTTTGGGAGGGTTTGGGTTTTTTTTCCCTCCCCCCTCCCGATGTATTTTGTGGTGCTGTCACAGCCCCAGGGCAGCAGCGTGCTTCTTGGCCTTGAGGCGGAGGTCGGCGATGCTGGAGTTCTTGCTGGTGGTCTTGGCGGCAGCGGCGGCAGCCACCACGGATGCGGCGGACGCGGACTCTGCCAGCGTGGCCAGCGGCAGCCCGAAGGGGGGCGCGGGGAACATCATGTAGGGTGCGTGGGCCAGGTGCGGGTGGAGGTGGTGGTGCGCGTGGGCCACGGCGCTGTCCAGCTGCAGCTGAGCCTGCACCTGCGGGAAGCAAGGGGGGGGGGACACGGACAGGTGGCACGTGGTGACGGGGCTCGCGTGTGTCCCGCACCCACCCGCGACCGGCGGGACCCGCGTGTGTCCCTTCCCCTTCCTCCCCTCTCCCTCCCACCCCGCGCTACTTGCCTGCTGGAAGGGCATCCGCAGCGCTCCCACGTTCACGTAGGGAGCCACCCGGCAGGCTTCGAACTGCGTGGCGGCGCCGATCAGCACCCCTGAGGGAGGCAGCGGGAAGCGGTCAGCGCGGGAGAGCCACGCGTGTCAACACATCACATCCCCCATCATCCCCAGTACCTTTGTGCAGTTGGTTTTCTTGCTTTCGGCATTTAGCTCTTCGGTTCTGGAACCAGACCTGCGGGGACAAGGCAGAGGGGACACACGGGGGTCACGGCCGCAGGGAATAAAAATATACCCCGCGGATAATAACAATAACAGCAAACCCAACAGACAAAGAAACCGGCTACAGCACGGGCTGGGCTCCAGCCCCCCCCAGGGCAGCCCCCTGCGCGTGAGCTCCAAAAGGCAGTGGAAATAAAAACACAATATTAAAAAAAAAAAAAAAAGAAAAAAAAAAAGTTAAAATGTAGCGGAGTGCTCCCCCCGCAGGAGCGAGGGGCTGAGCCGAGGACTCCCCCACCCGCACTGAGACCCTGAAAGACCTGAACACCCCCCCCAGCATCAAATGCTGACTGGTGATAAGGGGCTTGGATGTTCACACCATCAGGCCTCGTGCTCATTAATAAAGAAATTAATTAGCTTTATCTGCAAGAAAAAGTAAACACCAAGGAGTTTCATAAACTCATTTGTGGTTTTAGTTATTATTTTGAGGGATTTCAGGGGGAGGAGGAATAATACTGTCATAAAAGCTTCACTACAAAGAAGTTTCAGTTTTCTTTTTTCTTTTTATTCGTCTCCTTTTTTCCGCTTCCTCTCCTCCCTTATCTTTTTTCTATTCACTCAAGAGTTAACCCTCCTAATTGCAAA
>WYDI02030945.1:93816-130236 GCA_009867235.2 Psittacus erithacus
AAAAGTTTTACTAAAAAAAAATTTTAGTTTTTTTTTTTTTTTTTTTTCGTCTCCTTTTTTTCCTTTCCCCCCCCCCTTTTTTTTTTCCTTTCCCCCCCCCCCCCCCCGTTCCTCTGTGCAGTGGAGTGTAGCACAGAAGCGGAATAATTCTCTTATTATCATGATAATCTAATTTGCTTCAACAGAAAAAGCTGCACGTCAGATAAAATACTCTTAATACTGGAAAAGGAATCGTTCAAATAAATTCCTAGAACCAAGTTCTGCTAGCTTAGGGAAGAGAGGACAGGGAAGGAAGGTGGGAGAGCAAGCCTGAAAACATTCGTACTTTAAGGAACCGCATCTCAGACGCCACCCGGATCAGGCAACCCCTTCCCCGCGGCCAAAAAATAAAAATAAAATAGAACAAAATGTCTCTTTTTGAGGTTTTAATCGAAGAAACGAGTATAAACGTGATTTCCGCCGCCAGCAAACCTGCACGGCCACAGCGCTCGCCCTCTCTCGTTTCGTGATTTACAAATCATTGCGCAGGAGAAGGAAAAATAATATTGCAAAGCGTTTTCCGGAAGGATTTAAAGGGAGCGGGGTTACAGCGGGGATTATGATCATCCTCCATCGGCTTTGTGGAGCGCAGAGCCCGCGGAAGGCAGAGCCACCCTCCACCGTTCCTCACGGCCAAGTTGAAGCCCAGCAACTTCGGGTTTGTTAAAACATTTCTTGGGCATGAACAGCCGGAGAAACGGGGGAAGCTGGAAGACGAAGGCTTTGTGTATTTTATTTTTCTATCTGGATCAGGCTGCGATGCCCGAAGCTGCCTATTTTTCCTATTTCAGTTCAATGTGACAGCTCCTGCCCTATCCCTATCCCATCGCGGGTGCATCGAAACGGGGGAGGTGTGGAGTATGGTGGTGGTATCCCTTACAGCCAGATTTCCGAGCAGCTGCAGATGCTGGGGACCTAAAGCTGCTCCATGTGCTCAACCAACGACTGTCATTTTCTTCTCTTATATTACTCCAACGGAAACTCACCGGAGCAGCTACATTTTTTCCCATAGAGAAGCCACCTTCCTCCCCAGCCGGACAAAGTCCGGACTCTCCCTCAGTCTCCATCTCATCCCTACCAAACTCGCAGAAACCAGCCCAGGAACCGATTTGGGAAGACTTTGGGCGGACAGACCGAGGTTAAATTAGAGGAAGCTGCGGCTTCTTCGTGAAAGAGAGCGCTCAGAGCAGCCTGGGTTTGCCCCAGAGCGTTGTAGTTCATAAATCCGAACAAAGCCGGTCTATGCCCTTCCCTCAGCGTTCGCGCCTCCTCCCCCGAGATTTAACAGCTAGAAAGAGAAACTGATTGTAAATTTTGGGGGCACTTAGCAGTTTCTAATTTAGTTTACGGTCACTACACCTATAAAGTTAATTGACGCGGCTGCAGGAGCCCACGCCGTGGTACAGCCACCGCAGCTGCTGGGGGTGAACGCGGGCTGGGAGCTGACAGGGGACCGAGCCGAAAGACACGTCGGGAGGCAATTTTAGGGATTTGCTGAGCGCGGGGAGCTCCAAGCCACCCTGACAGCCGTGTCGGGAACGGCAGGGACAGGGCCCCATCCGGCCGTACCGATCACCGAGCGCGCCCCGCACAGGCTACCTGCACCCTGGCCTCGGAGAGCCCCAGCCTCTGGCTCAGCTCCTCCCGCATGAAGGCGTCCGGGTAGTGGGTCTCGTCGAAAAGCCTTTCCAGCTCATTCAGCTGCTCCAGGGTGAAATTCGTTCGGCTCCTCCTCTGTTTGATTTTCGTCTGCCCTTCCTCGTCCATCGCTTTCGCATCGTCCTTGCGCTCCTTCAGCTCTGGAGAGACTGGGCACGACAGAGGCGGTCAGATAGCCGGACCAGGCTCGGGGGGCTGCCCAGGCTGCCGGGTATGGATCCCCTGCCCACCTCCCCGTTCCCGGCAGCAGGGGAAGGGGGAGAACCAGGCAGGAGCTCCCCGGGGCCGACGCTGGCGGGGCCTGCGGGCCGCGCCAGGCCCGCCTCAGCAGCTGCCTTTCGGGGCCCAGCCACTCGGCTCCGGTAACGGCTGCAGCAGTGAAGGGCTCCGGAGGGCCGCCCCCTAGCTCCCTGCCCAAGCCGGCCAAGAGGTCCACCCCTCGCAAGGGAAGATCAGCAACAGGTCCCCGCCGCTCTCCGCGGACCAGCGCGGCCCCTCTGCCCCCTAGGTTTCCGTTTTCGTTGTTTAATTTGCTGCCAGAAACACGCCGCGAGGACCCTGCGCGGAGCCCCGCGGGACCTGGGTGCCGGCCTGGCCCGGCTCCCCTCTCTCATTCATCACTGCTTCCTACAGATGCTCTGCCGGGAACGCTTGTCCGAAAAAAAAGGGAGGCTACGAACCACGGGTCCGCAGAAACTGGCCCTGCCCCGTGGCCAGGCGCGGAACCTCCGCCGCTGCTCCGCCGGCGCGGCCCTGGTGCCGAGAGCGTCCCCGGCACGGGCATCGCAGCCATTGCCCCAGCGCTGAAAAAGAGCGGAACAAGCAGCGAGGCTTCTCCAAAGAAAAGGAGCTGGGGGCACGGAACTCCACGGCACAGAGACGGTGCAACGCAGCCCGGCCCCACGCGCGTCCGCGACCCGTAGGACAACGAACGGGCCGGCGATTCCGGGCTTCCGTTGGCAGAGCGGCTTCCCGCGGGATGCTAACCAGGAACAGATAGCGTCACGAGCAACTTAAACGCTTGTTTAAATATTTTAATATAAACTTCGGGGCTGGCTGCATATTTCCCATAATTAGGAAAACATGGAAAGCCGCACTCTAACGCCTGTCGCAGCCTCCCCACGGCCGCTGCCGAGCCCCTTCTACCCACTACCATGTGTAGCCCAGTGCTCGGACACCGCCCGCGTTCCGACCCCAGCCGGGATAGGAGAGAAGGATGGAAGGGGAGCCCCCGGTGCCGCCGTTACCGTCGCTGAGCTTGGGGGTGGCCGCCTCGGCGGCTCTCTCGGCGGCGGCGTCGGGCTCCCGCAGCGGGGACCGCCCGCCGCCCGCCCGCCCCACGGGGCTGCCAGCTTCCTCTCTGCCCAGCTCCGCCGCCGCTCCGCCGCTCTCCCGCGGTCCGCCGCCGCGCAATGGCCCGCTTTCCAGCACCTCGCGGTAGGTGATGAGCTCCTTCTTCTCCTTCGCTTTGGGATCAAACGACTTGGAGACAAACGCCGTTAGCTCCTCCATGGCCGTAGCTTAGGGGCGCGCTGCCCCAACTCCCGGGGCGGGCATCCACGGGGCGGGCTGCCGGCTGCGCCCCGAGCCGTGCTGAGCTGTGCCGCCCGACGTGCAGGGCTCGCGGGGTCTGATAGCGACACCGTGATTGAAGTGGCACTATTTATACTTTGCAAAGCCTGCCCCTTGTTCCTGGCGAATTACCTCCCCTCGGAGCTCTGAATGGACCCCTTCTCCGCCGCCCGGCCGCGCCGCCCGCCGCGGGGCACCGCGCCCCGGGCACCGCCTGCCCGCCCGCCGCGCCCTAATTAGTGTAATTAGGTGCGGGCCCGGGAGCGAGGTCCCGAGCGAAAGCGGCGCGGGAGAGGAGCCGGGGCTGCGGAGGAGTGGCCACGGCGGGGGGCGGCCGGAGGAGGGGGGCGCGCAGACTCCGCGCCCGCGCACCGCCTCGTAGGGTTCGGAGCGGCCCCGAACCCCACAAACCCTCCCCACCCTTCCCACCGGGAGCCTGCCCGGTGAGCCGCGCAATCGCGGAACCGGCCCTGGGGGAGCCAGGAAAGTTCCTCCTTGGGCGCCCAAATCCCCCCAGTCAATGACCGGCTAATTGGCAGGGACAAATAAATACAGCCACATAGTTTGCATTTGCTTGTACGGTGAATTGAGGTATCAGATTAGAGCTAATTATGCTATTTATTACTAATATTGTTTTCCTTTTGTTGTTTAAATCCTATTAAGAGAGCGCTTTTGTTGACAGGACTCCTCTCTTTCCCACCTTTGCTAGATTTCTAATAAATTATTCAAAATTGTTTAACTCCTGCCTACGCATTGATTTTTCATTTGACCCCACGAGGATGACTTTACATAAAGCAGCGTTTATTTACTTGGGCAGGTACGGCACCGAAGTTGGAATTAGCTGTTCTTCAGACCCAATTAAACTCGCCTCCGCCGCAATAGGTACCGGTTTGCGGTCTCCCCGCCGCCGGCAACACAGCCGGTCTCACCCGTACCGCCGGGTGCCGGGGGAAGCGGACTGAAAGGGGAGACGATCGCCCTTACGTTTCGTTTATCCACACTCAACAGTCCGCGGTTCCTATACCGGGAGTTGCGGGCTCCGAAGCTCGCGTTCAACTAAGAGAATTTCCCCAAAAACTGGAATGAACCGCAGATTTTAAATTGTTTCTTTGCGTTTCTTGGCGTTGCCCAGCGGAGGCTGAGCTCTGCCCGGGACATGCCTGCCCCGCGCGGGTGGGCTCTTCCTTCTCGAGCACAGCCCGGCCTCGGCGCGGTACCCACGCCGCGAGGGGAACGCTGCCCTTTCTGCCACGAGGGTGGCTGTCAGTGTTGGAAAAACACCGACCCTCGTTAGTCGCTTAAAGCTGAAATGAGAAACCCTCCGCGCCGCCAACCCCGCGCCTCGCCCCGCCGCGGAGTCCGTCACTCGTGGGGGAGGTGGACTGCAGCGCGCGGAGGCACCGTGCTGGTAAGTCCCTGTGGTTGCCACATCGCGCCCCGTGCGGGCAGTGCTCCGTAGCATCCTGTGGGCAACGGGAACCTCGGCCCGTCACGCGTCGTGCGTGGGGCGCTCTCCCCGCAGGGGCGGGGAGCGTGCTGCATCGATTCCTCGGCGCTCTGCGCTGCTGCCTGGCCGCCTGGATGAGCTCGGCGCTGGCTTGCTGCTGCCTGCCCACCTCCCAGGAAGGCGCTGAGCTCAAACCGGCAGCCGGGGCCCAGTAGCGTCTTCCCTCCCGCGGCCCGCCCAGGCAGCTCTGTCGCTCAGGTAACGTGTGGGGGCCGGCGCCGAGCTTCCCCCTAGGAGGGGAGAGGCAGGGCGCCCTGGGGCCGGGCGCGTACTGCGGCCTGCTGCTGCTGCTGCTGCTGCTGCTGCTGGCCCTTAGGGCCGCGGCCGCCCCTGGCTGAGGTGGGGGGGGCGGCGGGGGTTGGTGGGGGGGGCCTGCCGGCTACTGCCATGACGGCGCCGGGGCCGCGTCCCCACGGCCTACCTTCTCTGGGCTGTGGCGGGGCCCCAGGACTGGCTCCCGCCGTGTTGCGGGGCTCGGCCTCTGTGCTCTGTGGTACTGGGCGTGAAAATGGTGCGGGTTGTTTCCCCTCGCGGCCTCCCACCCCGCCGCTGGTTCCCCTGTGGTCAAAGGCTCGGGTTCTCGCAGTTTGGCGTTCCTGAGCGTTCGTGGGGCTGTGGGCACGGCCGGAACCGGTTGAGGTTATCAGCCCAGTCGTAAACGTGTCCGTGTCTTGCAGGAGCAGCCTCTCAACGTGTGTGAGGGGTAACGCGGGAGCAGCGTTAGAGAGGAGCCCTGCCACAGGCCAGCAGAGCCGAGCCCTGGAGTGTTTGTTCTGGATCTGGTCGTGTTTCTGACACATGTGAAACTGACACAGTCTGTTTCCGTCGGAAACTGACATGGGGCGCTAGTAGTTGTTCCCTTCCTGGTCTTTTTCAAGTTTCTTTTCCCTTGCCGAATGCTACCAGAGCCTAGCTAATGTGAATGGGGAGCACGTATTTCTGGGATGTTACCGTCCCTGGCACCTGCCCACCTGCCCTTGGAAACTTTACTCTTTGAATTGTGGATTTGGGAATCATTCATCTAGAATCTTACTTTCTTAGCTTTTGCCTGTGAAAGCATAGGTAAAGAAGGTATGCAATTGGGGTTGATTTGTTTGTTTGTTTTTGTTTTGTTCCTGTATGTGGTGTGCTGTTTCCAGTAGCAGTGATTTTAGATATTTTCATTTTATATTTCAGCTAAACACAAATCGGGTGCTTCTCCCCCCCCCCCCCGATATGAATGAAACTCTTTTTGAACAGTAATCTGTTCTGAAGTTCTAGGACAAATTTTAAACACATTATTTTTAACATTTTAGCATGAATCCTAGTATCCCATGATAGCCTGATCCTGTGTTCCACAAGTGATAAAGGTATTTAGAACTTGATTTAAAAGAAATACCAAAAGCTGCATCATAAAGTTCATGTAAACTTAGGTGTTCTGTCAGTTTATTCTGAAAGTTGGTTATATAGAAGAAATACTGATTAATTAATGCCCTTAGTGAACTTGGGTGATCTAAAATAGCAATGTTTGTCATTCTTACTGCCTTCAAGTATGGAAAATGTAGTTATGTGGTAGAAGGCCAGTTTCTAAAATAAAGAATTATTGAGCAAAAGGTGGCCTGTGGATGTGATCTCCTTGATGGTGTCTGAGATTTTGGTTCAACTCCCCACTTTGCTGCTGGTCTAATGGATGGCCATGGGCATGTCGTGTCTCCTTGAGCCTGTTTTTTTTTCCCACTTTAAAATGTAAAGATTTGAAACTGAATTAGGGTGACTATAGATGAATTGGTTACTCATGATTTTGAATTGGGGCAAACTTTGAGTTCAAAATAAATGATTTTGAAAAATACTGCTGAAGTAACTGTCAAAGAAGACATATTTTTTGTAACCGGAAGACAGTATTCTGGTATGTGTGGTGCCTGTGGATTCTTGTTCTTATGGGAGAGGTCATAAGAAATTAGCTGAATTTCTGTGGTTCTTTGATCTCTAGACTTCTGGGCTGGCCAGTTACTCTTGGTAGATGTGATTCAGGTGTTCTTTCTGTAGTGATCTGGAAACTTGGTGAGAGAAGGAGGCACTGCTGACTAAGTATGCAAAATCAACAAGAGCAGTTCAGGTTGCTGGCCTGCCGAGAGCAGCCACCTTATTTTCTTGTCTACTAAAATCTCAACCTTTGCTGAGAGCAGTTTTTCTGAATTGTAGAGCAGGGACAGTTTCCACCTAACTCCAGGCTTGATGGAGGCAGATACAAAGAATCTTTCATCTGTATAAGGCTATCTGAGACAGACTTTTACCCTCTGCCTCCTTATGGTTTCCCTATTTTGAGTAGCAGCGTTGCCATTAGTAGCACTTTGACTGCTGCTTATTAGCTAGTGAGCACATACTAGAGGGGGATGTTGAGATAGCTGAAGTATATTTTCCATCAATGCCCTTCTAACCTATATTCTAACTTATACCTATATATTATACTATATATAACCTTTATTCTAAATTATATTTCTCAAAGGATCTTGTTTGTAGAGCTGGTGCATAAACTGGGTTAGTGGTTATTGTGAGTCAGTTATAATCAAAGTTTCTTGGTAATTGACAAATGTAAATTGTTTGGATTTGATGCTAAACAAATGTGGAGGTTATTTTGTCTTTGTTGCTTCTGGCTGATTGTGGTAACTAAAGGTTGTATTGTTTAATTGGGTGCTGTGCTCAAGATGTAGTCTGCTGCGGTAATGGTTACTGGAGAACAGTCTCTGATTAAAACCAACCAAACAATATTATTTTCTTATAATCTGTAGTAAATACGGTAATAATTTGAAACTTATGTTTGAAAATATGTATTGTGCACTTGAAATAATTCCAACATCTGTGAATCAAGATTGAACAAGATAAGATCAGTGAGCATATACTTAATTTAAGTGTACCTTGCTCTCTTTCAAAAGTTAAAACAGGTTGTGAAATCCCATGAGATTCAGCATACGATGCCATGTAATAAGCCTTGACTTTTTCTGCTTGCCTTTTCTTTACTTCCCTTGTTACTTTGTTGGTTAAGGTTCCCAGAGTCATCTGAGTTCTCTGTGATCTGTGTGTGCTATTATACAGTTCTTTTTGTGGAAATGGTATATGGACCACTGCTGACCCACCAGAATGACTCTCCTGTCCATCAGGCTTCACCTGCTGTGATTAATCAATGCTGGCAGTCCCTGTTCCCTGGTCTGTTGAGTATGGAGGCAGTAGGCAGTTGTAAGGGAGAATACTAACCTTTTATGAGTCTTGATAATTGACTGTGCTCAAGTGCTTTGTTTGTAAGAGGCATCTGCAGGAAAATGTCTGAAGACCTTGGTAAAAGATAGTGCCTGTCAGACTAAGTCATCTGTTGCCTGTGTGCTTCCAAGATGTCCCCATTGGAGACAGCTATTAGGTCTCAGCTGTGCAAATTGTGCCATGGTCAACAATCTGCTTCTAGCAGCCTCTTTTCCAATGGTAACTTTGGAACATGTGTGGCATCAGTGACGTATTTGCCTTTGTCCTGTAGCTTATCCATGGTAAGCCCAGTGCTCATGGAGCTCCTGAGGCTCAACTATGCTGTAGGACTTGTCCTGTAATAGAGAAGGGCCATGGTGTGTAGTTCTTTGTTGGTCCTGAAGACATGAAGTGGAGATTTACATAGTATGTTTCACTAGTTTTGTGTGCTGCTTAACCCAGTTAACGGGGAAGAAAGCTGATGGAAAAAAAAGGAAGTTAGCAGAAGATGCATACGTTGAAGTGTAGTGTTCTAGCTCATAATGATATCCTCATGAAGTGGCAAATATCTCAGCCAAAATGTTTTTTGTATTCCTTGTTTCTCTAGTCTTTTTCATTAATCTTGCTGACATGAGCTGTGGTCTGTGAGCTTTTAACTTAAAACCTGTGCATTGTAGTTTCATCTTTCCCAGCGGTTCTGCTTACTTTAAGTTTGAGATTCTGATTCATGTTCATTTGAAGATTGTTCAATGAGTATATATTTGAAGAGCTTTCTTTTACTGTTGACTAACTGTTAGTAGCTTGGAGCTCTGTAAGTCTTTTACTGTGAGAGGAAAAATATAAAAGGACTGCACAAGATGGTGTGTTGATATAAATTGGCATTCCTCTACATAATTGTAAATTAAATTTATAGTTTGTTAAATGCGATTGTAAAGTACTGCCTCTGTCTTTTACAAAATCTGTGCAGAGTAACTTTTGTAAGATGTTAGAAATAATTTAAAAAACAAATTCTCTTGCATAGCAGTTCCTCCTTCAAAAATTTTGCTGGTTTAAGGTGAATATTTCAAAAATGCTTTGTTTAGATTGTTAGCTAAAGTACTAGTTTTAAAGCGCTGAAAACAGAAACTATCGAGAATGAAGTAAATAATGGATGGTTTCACTGCAGCAAAGCTTAATAACACCTAATTTGTAGGCACTTATGGTAGCAGGAATGGAAGTGATTGCTCCAAGTTGCGTGTGGAAGAGCTGTCTGCAGTCCACAGTGATTTGGCTACATAGGAGTGAGTTTACATAGCTACTGTTTTGATTGTGGCAGTGAGTGAACTCTAGTGAACATCAAAGAAAATCCAGATACTTAAGAGACTGTCCTGTATTTTGCATTAAACAACTGCTGGGTAAAATACCTCCTTGAAGTAGATGCCAGGTCCAGAACCTGAAATCCTCCTGGAAAGTGCTCCTTTGGCTCTTGACTTGTGCTTGCTGTAGCTTCTATACCCAGCTTCCAGGGGCCTGGTAGTCTTTAGGACAAGCTTTTGCAGTGAGGGAGGAATGTGTTTCTTCCATCCTGCATCCCTGACATAGTCTTCAAATTCTGTCAAATGCAGCAGTGCCACCTGCATATTTATTGTGCTTTGAATGTAACTGCCTGTAAAGCTTCCTTGAGAAAGCTGGTCACAGTGCACTGGCTTTGCAAAAACGCCTGCTTGAGTGTTTAGATCCACTGCTGTAAGACTGTAGCACCTATGACTCTGCAAAACATTTTTAGTTGTCTTGGTAAACTGAGGGTGAAAATGTATGTTTAAGAGATGTTGTCTGTGGGGCTAAATATGTTTGGTTTTCCCTCTATCATGCATTTTGACTGAAAGGCCTAGAGTAATAAAGCCTAGTATTTTTATGCAAACCTTTTGTGATTTTGAGTATAACTTACTTAATGGAGAATTTTGTTCTTACTTAATGGAGAATTTTGTTTTTTGTTCTGTTTTCAGTCTCTACCCTGGAGATTAGGGTGTGTTGTCTAAGTGGTAAGAGGTGTGAGTAAGAGCAGGATTTTGTTTGTGGAAAATGAACCAGTTCAACCTGTTAATGCTAGAAATAGGAAGACCTGTTTCAGTAATATTTCAGTGTTCATTAAAGACAGATGATATTGTGGCATATCTGTAATCTAGCTGTTGATATGAATGTTAGAGTTATGAGTTCCTGTTTTTCCAGTGCAGAAGTAGTGAGAGAGTCTTGAAATAACTGTTCCTGGGGAGAGGGGATGGGTTACTAACCATTAGCTGAAATGTGTGTGCAAAGGGGTCTGAAGTCTTGGGTGGATAGGGCTGATACCTCTGGTACAGAAAAATAGTTTAAAAGCATTTTGCACATTTGCAGCATGGAAAGTCAAGGAATACAACAGTTCTTTAATTGTGAAGCAACAAAACTTGGGAGTTTCAAATGGAGATGATAGTCTTGGCAACAATTAATAAATGGCAGGCTTCTACACAAGTTTTGATGTAAACATTTTTTGTTTGTTTGGATTGGTTGTTTACAAATCTGTTATCAAAGTTTGTAAATTTTATCCAAGGAAATACATTGTCAATTGAGACATTTCTGAAATTTACTATTTATTGTTCTGATTTTGGAATAAAGGAATATAAAGTTGAGTGGATCTAAACAGAGAACCAAAATCAACATAAGTAGTGTAAATTTAAAAATAACTTCCTAATTTCTTTTTTCAGTGCATGTTTTGATCATGACAAGTAGGACAAGCGTATGTTATTTCAATTGTACATCCTAAAAACAGATAAAGTGAGTTACATCAGTAACTGAAATTAATAGATTGAATTCTATTGATTGTGTAAGCATTATGGATCCTCAGTTATAGCTGTAAATTAAACATAGTAAAGACACTGCAGTAGTGATTGTGTAGCATCCTAAAGTGAAATACCAGATATTTGAAGTATCTTATACATTACTCCCCAGATTTCTGAAAAATTCTAAGGCAATAATGTAAAAATAAGCTAAAATGAAAATATATTCTGATATTGAAATGATTTTATCAATGCATTTATCTGTTTAAATGGTTGCAAAATATCCTTCATAAAAAGTTACAACATATTACATACCATAATAAATTAACTCAAATTTGCTGACAGTGTAAATTTCAAGTTACTTGATAACATGAATTTGTTGATGTTTTACATTAATACCTTGATTTTTATTTTTGCGTGCAGCTCTGATTTTCTATTCACATGCTGACTTTTAAAATGGTGTAATGCTATGTTTATGTACACACACACGCTATCTATGTATATATATGTATACAACAACATACTGTAGACATGAGACTTTCTTACAGTTTAGGATTTTTGTTTTTGCATAGATTAAAAATGGGACGTCGCTCCTCGGACACAGAAGAAGAGAACAGAAGCAGAAGGAAAAAGAAACACCGCAGACGTTCATCTTCAAGTAGCTCCTCAGGCACCAGAACATACAGCCGTAAAAAATCTGGAAGGAAGTCCAGGTCAAGGTCGCGGTCTCGAGATCTCCAGTCTCGTTCACATTCTTATGAGAAAAGGTGCATTTGTAGTAATTTACTGTCTGTTGCAGTTATTTACAGATTGAGCTCTTTCATATTATGGCAGAAAGACAGAAGTAGCGAATCCAGTGTGTAGTCAGTTCTAGGTTGGAATTTTGCAGCAAAGTTTGTTCTGAATCTTGGAAGATGTGGCATTATTTTCACTTATTTTTAAAGAAAAAAACCCAACACCACCACCACCACAAAAAACAAAACACTGCCCCCACCCAAGAATACAAAACCAATATATATGCAGGTGCAAAGATAATAAAAACCAGCCCACTAAAATAACTCCTCCTTTCTTCTCCTTCCAAATAATGAATTTAGAATCTCTTTTTGAAAGTTGCATTACTTAGTTATTAACAACTATTCTAATAGTTCAACTACTATAACTCACAATATAATAGTAATAATATAGTAGTTTATACAGTATAACACCATTTTGTTAGCATAGATTATGTGATTATATCTATCAATTTTTTCTTGACCTAATATTGCATTTCCTTCATCAGAGACTCCTTTCAGTACCTGATCTTTTAAATCAGGTATGCTGTAATGGTTACCTCACTGTCTGACTTGTGGTGATGCTGGAGTCAAACTGAGCAGGTGGTGGTCAATTTATTAGTAAGTGGAGCTGAAATACTCACTGTGTCTAGCTGCCCTGTAAATACATTAGAAACTGCTCCTGACAAACCTTTCTTTAGTTGGCAGAAAAGTGCGTCAATGAGGGGCAAGTTGGCTGGTTGTGGGTGTTTCTTATTTGTTTATTTCCATCCCCCCTTTATTCTGTTCCTTCTCAGCATCTTACATGCAGCCCTTAGGGGACACAACAAGATGACACGGGCTTTGATGCCAACAATATGCTGATGATATGCAGCTTTATGAATCTCTTTAGTCCACTGCAGGCATGGCTATCTCACAGATAAAAACAGAGCTTGGGGGGAGATTAGAGTCTGGATGAAGACCAGTTGACTTATATTGAATCCAGAAGAGACGAAAATGTCTGCTTTTAGGATCTGGCTGGTACCTTTACTTTGCCCTTAGTTTAGGGCATTTGCTCCTGGCAGTTAAGACACCGTTACACACTGGGGTCCTACTGGATTTATCCCTGACCCTTAAGAATCAAAAGCAGCTGTCTCTAAGATGGCTGTTCTTCATCTTCATTTAACAAGAACAGTACATTTCTTTTTCAGATGAAGACCTGGTTTTAGTAGTTAATGTATGTATCTTTTCCAGCTTGGACTACTGCAGCTCTATTGTATGTAACACAGCACCCCTTTCCCTATTCTAGACAAGTGGTACTTACTACATCCTGAATTGCACAAGTATTTCTATAAGGTGTTATATTTTAATATTAATCAAACATAAAAGCCAAAAATACAGAGTTTCTCTTAAGAATTTTAATTGTTAATTAATTAGTTGTTAGGAGATGGAGACAAAATATTAAGATTAAGACTTTGAAGGTATCATTCCCCCAGCTTCCACCTTTAGGATTAGTTGTTTTAATATATGTATTTAGTATCTATTCTTTAACCTTTCTCCTTTGTGTATAAGAATTTTTTCTTTGAATAAATTAAATGGGGAGGTTGGGTGTGAGGGGGAAAAAGAAGATATCTTTCTGACTTCTGACTGAACTCAGGAGAAAACTTCCAAGCTCAAACAGAGTAAATTAACACTGATTTTTTTGATTACTTATAGCCCTGAAAACTCCCAAAATCAAGCCACCTAACCAACCAAAACCAACCAAAAACACCAAATAAAAAAAACCCCAAACAACCAAAAAGGGGTGTGGGAGGGTCTGTCTGCATTAGAGCGGAACAAAGATTGTGTGTTATGAAAGTTAGGGTAACAAATCTATAAGATTATATATATACATGAAATATTTTTTAGGTGTACATAAATAATTGAAAATATACTTTTGTGGTTGCATTTTATGTATGTACCTAGTATGACTGGAAATAATTGTATAGAGTAACAATGCAGAAGTTAACATTTAATGTATTTAGTTTTTAGCGCTGGAGTTGTAGTCCTTATCCCATACTGTGCATTTCTGTGTAAATCGTGAGGAGAGTGTAGGTTCTAAATGTTCCTTCCATATTAGATTTGATAAAGAGGCAAGTGAGTTTCAATGAGCTGGTCTTGGGACTAAGAACCACTGAGAGCTGGGTTGTGTGCCTGGCTTTGCCCTTGAGGCACTGCATGATTTTAGGCAAATCAGTTAACTTCTGTTTCTCTGTCTACCCATTTTGTGTCTTGGAATGCATATTTTAGAATATAAGCTCTTCAAGACAGGCACTGCCTGTGTGCATATGAATTACTTGTTACAGTGTATTATAAACCCCGCATTTTGTGTTTGTGTTTAAGTAAGCTGTTAGGGGTTTTGTTCCTTTTTCGTTTGTTTTTAGAAGAAGCGCATACTAATAGCATGGTTTTGTTTTAGACGCAGGCACAGATCTAGCAGTAGTTCTTCATATGGTTCTAGAAGAAAGCGCAGTCGTAGCCGATCAAGAGGCAGAGGCAAATCCTACAGGTCTCAAAGATCGAGATCAAAAAGTAGAACAAGAAGGTAAGACTCTTTTCTATGAAAATAATTGTAACTTCTCTTGTAAAAACAATAATTTAAAATTTTCATGTTGTTACTGAGTTTGGAATATACTAGAAATAACTGTTGCAAGTGATGCTGTAGGCTACACATCAGTTGAAACCCTTCCTAATTTGAAATCTCTGTGCAGTGCTTGAAGATAAGTTGTGTATTTTGCATTTGACCAAGTGCAAAAAACATCAATAAAGTCACCTTAGTTTAACTGTAATAATCTGAAACATTCTTGTGAACATTTTTTTTATTGCTGATTTCCATAACTCCCATGCATAGCATTGGCTCCATGAAGATCAGACTAAATTGTTATTTTCTCATCTGTGTTTCCTTTGGAAAGAGATGAGTATTTAGCTATGCAAATTTTTCTTAGTATTTAAAGATATCTCTGGTGCTGAAAGTGTTCATAAATTGGATTGTGACAAATGACTATTTTCAATAATAAACATAATTTCAATATTTAAATATTAATCTGATATTGCAAATTGTATTATAAAATCTGCTTCCAAATTTTGTAATTAAAAGAAGCTGAATTTGTGTGTGTGTGTGTATTTTTCAGTTAAGAAGTTTAAATAAAGTTTATCCCTGGTGTTGTGGCTGAACCCTGGACACCTGAATATCAGAATAATTGTTAGCATTTTCTCTTGAATGTAGTGTATCAGAGAGATCAAAGTGTTTGCTTTTTTGTTTGGGGTTTGTTTTTTTTTTTTTTGCTATGTGTTCAGAGATCATCAGCCACATTATTTTGTGTGCCTTCACTAAGAATTTAGTAAAACGTGTTATTTTCAGATGCCAAATCAGTAGAGCTGTTGCCTCTAAATTCTGAAAAATTGTTCAAAGATGTGGACGTTTCACTTTCTCTTATTGTTATTCTCTCATTGCTTATTCACAGCTGTTCATTATAATGGTTGCCTGGACACTTATTGTTACAGTGTCTTTGTAGTAGCAATTTGGTTATTTAAACTGTCTGATCTCGCAGTATACTTACCATCTGAGCTGTAGACCTCAGATAAACTGCTGTGCTGTGTAGAAATATTCCTGTAAATATCCACTGTTCTGCTAACCAAATCAGTTTTAACACACTGAAATGTTACGAGAATAAGGTGCAAATGGTGTTTTTCAATATGTCAGATACTCAGTATTTCTTTTTTATTGTAATAAGTATAAATTGCAGACCTCATTAGACACAGTCTAAAGGGGTTTACTGAAGTTAATTGTCACTGCGGTGTATGGAAATTCTGTACTATAAAAACTTTAAAAACATAACTACTGTTTACTTCATTTTGTGCTAGGATATATTGTGCATAAAAAATTTTATGCGTAAAATACAGCAGCTTTTTCAATACTATAACCACAAAGGTATAGGTGCACGTCACTTTAAGTGATGTTACTGTTCACAGACATGGTTCTTCAGTGGAAATATTTATAAATAACGCCCTAAATTATAACAGAAGATTCTTTTGACATGTTAAAAGCATAAAAACTAAACCCAACAGGACACATTGATTATTTTGTAATTTTTTCCAAGTCTGCTCTCTGCTGTAATGCTACACTGAGAAGCCATGGATTTATCTATTTCTGGAGGAGAGTTAAATAGGTTGCAGAAAGCTGCTGCTAGAGGCCTGTGTTTTCCCTGTTTGTTAGTTCTGAGGCAATTGCAGCAATGCTAAATACTTCTTTCCTAGCTCAAATTGTGTCTTGTGCACTTTAATGAAGGTGTGAACAACTTTCCTAAAATGACTGAGTACATTGTGATTCTTCAGGCTGGGGTACAAGGGAATATAATGGAGGGGTATAAAACAAAGATAAGAATGAATGATGTGGAAAAGATGATTAAGGAATGAGTGCTGCTTTTCTCCTCCAGCTGAAGACCTGGAGCAGGCATGAAGTGAGTGAAATCAGCTGGTGGCAGATCCTAGTGAAAAAAAAGGGGCTAGTTCTTATGTATCCCATAGTCAGGCTGGGGAAGCCTTTGCTGTTGGAGGTTCTGGATACTGGAAGTTAAAAACAATTTAAAAAGTCAGACAAGAAAAATCCATTCAAAGCTGTTAAATGCAAAGAGACAGTATTTATCTTGGGAAATGTGTATATTTGTAGTGCTGAAGTGTACTTTTCATAAGAATTTGGCATCTGGCATTCATTAATGCTTTTTCTTGGGGTGGGGCAACTTATTTCATATGACTTTTAAAGGTAAAAAGTGAAGATAAACTGTAAAGTATGTAATGTAAATATACATAATGTAAGCTACAAAATAAAATGATCAGAAGTAACTCAGGTAGCCGCCTTGTCTTAGTGTAGCAAAGAGTGTGTTACCTGCCGAAGTGCTATTGTTGATCTCCAGCCTGGGAATTGCCAGTGTTAGGGAGTAAAATCTACACACCCAATGGGTAAGCAACAGTAAGAGAGCAATAAAATGAAGGTCATCTGTGTGCTACTTGTGTTTGTAGTGTTACTGTTGTACCTCAGAGCACCACCTTTAGGGCTTGAGTGACTGTGATTTCCTCCCTACCCAGTGGGAATCGGACCAATGCTAGAAAATTAGTTTCCTACTGGAAGCTAAGATCTATTATATGGTATCTTTAAATCACTGGATTTTTTTTTTATGTAAATCATGCAAATAGCCCAAATTCTGCATCTAATGTCTTTTCTCCCAGTCCCCCCTAAAATTAAGATAGTTTGTTTTTCAAGGTAATGAAAATGTTGGTAACAGTATATGTGGCTGTAATGTAATTTTTTTTTTAATAACTTCTCTAATCTAGGTTATTTTTTGAGTGAATAATTTACAGATGCCCAAATGAATAAAATACTGAAATACCAAGTTTTAATTTGAAAACTTAATTTTTTGACTGCTTAAAAATATTTTGAGCAGCTATTGTTTGTAACCTAAACTGATTTTTACTTTATTTAAGAAGATAAGCAAACTTGTGCATATTATAACTGTTTTATTTTAGATGCATTTTTTAGAGTCAAAAAAAGTGGGACTTCCTAGTAATGCTATAAATTTAAAGCTGTCCTACAGCAAGATAGTACAATGCAAATAGGACTTAATAAGATCACAAACTGAATTTCAGCAAAACAACCAAGATTTACATTAAATTAGGAATTTTAAAACCGATTTAGTTTGTTTTACTGAGCATTTGCTTAATAACATTTTGCCTTCTTGCAATCTTTTTAAAGACAATAATTCATCTGTGAAATGCAGGCATATCTTCAGTAGAAAAATTGAAAGCAACAGCTCACTTTCTGAAACCACACATACAGTGATATAAAGAAATATTTCAGCTCTACGAAATTTAATAAATCATCCCATTTCCTAATTTGATCATATTAGATGCTGATGTGGAAGAAGCATTTCAAATACCATCTCCTCATTAATATACATCAGTCTAGGGAATAGAATGGAATACTTATGCAGAGATGTCACAGTTACTGTTTCTTAGTTTACTAAGTGGAACAGGTTGATGTGATACTGGGTGCTATTTGTCAATGTCTTGCTAAAATGGTTTGGGTCGAGTTATGGAGTCCAGAAAGACGGGGGCTGATAAATCAAAAGTGGATTGAGTGGACAGGAGGCAGTGATTGATACTGTGACAGGATATGAAGAAAGGAATCTTGATACAAGCATGCATGATATTGAATATGAGAAGGAAAATGGCCCTGGAGTATGGATATTATTCAAGGAAATGAGAATAATAATATCATCTTGAAATTATTGCTGGGTGAAGATTAGGATAGTTCTTATTAGAATATTATGCTTCTCTGGAATGGAAAAACTCAGATTTCATATAATTTCTATGTGGATAAATTCTTGATAATATTTTCAGAGTTTTCACTGCAATTCAGCAAGTTAATTGTATATGAAAATACACCAGGACTCATAATGCAAATCTTTTAATTTACATAGCTTTAAATAGAACTAACAAAAATATGTTAACCTTTATTCCTTGATTTCATACAATTCTGTGATTATAGGGTATTTCACTATAACTGCCTTTAAGCATGCAAATTTGTTTTTATTGTCTGCTGAGTGTTTTTGGCTTTTCTTTTCATGGTAAACTTAAAACTGCTGCCTTAAAATATCTTTAACAGGGCTTAACTTTAAGATTGGCCCTGTAACACATAGTACATCCGTACACATCTAAGAGGAGAAAATGTCATGTGTAAAGTAGTCCTGGTTGGAGAACTGAGGCCTTTGAACTATCTATGAAGGAAGTGTTTGACCAGTATGTTGGGTTTTTTCCTGGCATAGGTGCTGTTTTTCCCCTTAGTTGGGGGTACATGGTTACTGCTTATTTTTTTTTACTGTTCTTCCTGTCTAATTGATTTAATATTGAAATGTATACAACTCACTGCAGTCCAATTGCAGGGCGACCTACTTCTTATGAGTGGCTTTGGAATAGACTTGGGTTTTGGTGTGGAAAAGTGGCTTGTTGACTGAAGTTGCCATTATCCTAGCAACGTAAACTAGAATTAACTTACGTTCAGCCCTTACATCTTGTCAGAATTCTTTGGTTTAGCACTCACAGTTTGTAATATTTAAAAATAGGGTCCTGAAGTCATGCAGAAAAATGTAATGTGAAAGGGTCATTAAGCAAAAAATAGTAAACCTGCACTGTTTTCTTTAATATAGTGCTGCATCGGTATACATACTGAATAGAGACAGGTTCTCAAATTTAGTGATCTCTAAAGACAGTGTAATTTGCAATGCCTGGTTTATGACACACTGATAGTGGGATTACAAGAAAAGAATTCCCCACCACCCCTTTCTAGCTGCGTTTTCAATACTGCTGCTGCAAACTCCAATACAATACCAGACAGCGCTTACCCTGAAGTTAGAGATTCTTGCCACTGGGTTTGATCTGTTCTCAAAAAGGTCGTAGCTTCATGCACTTACTCAAAGCCGGGCAAGCTGTAAACCCTTCCTATGTATCGCTTGCTTGCGTTCTTTATAGTGGGCTGCTGTATACAGAAGATCTAACGCTTTTTGCAGGTTTGAGGGTTTAGTACTGGCATGGGTCAGTCATCTTTTGCCTGAGGGTTTGTTCTTTTTTTTGTTTTGTTTTATTTTGTTTTATTTGTTTGGGGTTTTTTGTGGCTTGGTGGTTTTTTTTGTTTTTTGTTTTTTTTCCCCTTGAAAATTTTCTGGTTTAATATCTTAAAAATAAATCCAAACCATTGTTAGGAAGTACTTTACTGGAGTCAGTATTGCACAGTGAAATGTCGTTTGTAAGACTTTTCAAAGATATAAACAGTATTATCATTGAATGCTTTTGTACTTGCATTACTTGGAATGGTGAATAGAAATGGATCTGTCTTCAGTTAGTCTCTTTTCCATGCATCACATTATTTTAGTGTGGTAGTATTAATGTATTAGAGTCTTTTCAAATTAAAACCCTGGCCTATCTGGTCTTACAGCTAATAAGAAGTGTTGGATCAAGACATAATTAATACTAACACGGGTTCAAAACTTGCTTTCAGTTACAGGCTGTATTTGTCTGTCCTGGTTAGCATACACTACACTGTAATCCACTAGAAGCTATCAATTAGAGTTTTAATTATGAACAACTTCAGGGAGAATTTTCTAGAACAGCATTGGCTGGAAAGGAATATTAGGGGTTTTAGGAGAGGAAATTAAAAGGGATGTACGTTTTGGTGTAGACATTAATGTCAGCAACAGTGTCTAGTGGCAGAGATAATGGCAAATAAATAAAGAGCAAAATCGTGAGGGGGCTTGCAAATTAGATTGAGAGTTTATGGAAGAGCAGGAAGGGGTAGAGGAGAGTGAAAAAAAAAGAGGAATTGCACTTGTATAGGTTTAGAAGACTGATTTTTAAGAAGGTTATGAAGAGAGACTGAATTTAAATATGAGGCAGATATATGGGTTAAAGTTGAAGAGTAGAGCTCTTGCCTATGGGAGTGTTTTAACATAGGTGCTGTTAGCTGTTCCAGGGAAAAGGAAATACTTAGGGAAGAGGGTGAATGCTTTTGGAGTTGACCATACTATGGATATCAGACAGTGAGTTTTTATTGTCTGATGGCAAGGAGGTAGAAGGAATAAGGAAGTGAAATCTGAGTAGCAATGGCAGTATTGACTTGGAACCATGAGATAGCTAAGGGGGCATAAGGTACAAACATGGCTCTTTTTGTATGGCTGCTGTAAGAACCAAAAAATGACAAGAAAACTGTGAAGAACAAGGTTAGACACATATTGTCAGACAGTGTTGAAAAGCTGTCTTAATCTATAAAAATGCTTTGGAAATACCTTCCTTGGAAATGGATCCAAGAATTTTCAGAAGACAAGCAGATAAAAGTCCTATGAGCACTCAAGCAATGCTGTTTAATCAGAATATTTCCTCTGAAACGGGTTTGGTTGGTGGTTTTTGGTGTTTGTTGTGGGTTTTTTTGGTGTTTTTTTTTTTTTTTTTTTTTCCTTTCTTTCCTGGTAGTAACTACTAGAATTACTGTACTGCTGTTTTAAAGTTTTGATCTGCTGCCTAGGATATTTTTTCTTCTGTCCTTTCCACGCAAATTAAGATATTCATGTGCAACTAGCTGTAGACCCACGTAATTATGTAAGGAATTGGTGTAAATATTACATGTTTGTTTCTCTTCTTAATGGTGGGGAAGTTTAGAGTCTTTGGTCCTTTAGAATGTATATTTAATGAAGATATTGTAGAACTAGTGAAATTCAGATTGAGTTTGCTCATGTTAGCTTTATTTTTTCTGTGGATGGTAGCATCAGATCATATTTCTTCTTTTTCTCCCAATAAATCAAAGCCTGCAGTTTTTATTTAAAATCTTGTTTTACAGGTTGTATCAGCAATAGCTTCTAAACATATTTTTTAGCTGTAATAACTTTTTTTCAAAAGGAACTGAACATTTTGTCTACATAACTATACTGGAAAAAATAGAGAGGTGAAGCAGTGTCACTGAAGATATCCTTGAGCAATAACCCACCAATGTGCACATTACCAAGACCTAATTGATCACTTTGGGAAATTAAACTTCATAAGGCAATGCCAAGGGCCCTTAAGTTATCAGGAAGGCCAGATAGCTGCTAGTGACAGTTGCTTTGATGCTTTTCATTGGTATGTAAGAGAAAAACAAAACAAACAAAAAACCTAACACAAACAAACATAAAGCAGTCCCTCCCGCCCTCCCAACAAGTGGAAAAAAAAAAGATATGGGTGTGTAAGTGTTGTTCATTTAGAGCTAAGCATTGAGTCTAATTGCATGTAAACTTTTTCCTAAGGCAGTCCAGGTGTTGTGTACCCAAAATATATTATAACTATTATAGGTTCTTATTTTACTAAACCCTTTTATTTCTCCCTTTGGGAAAGGATGTATTTGCAGGTTGGTAGTTTTTTGGGTTGGATTATTTTTTTTCATATATATATATTTATTTATTTTATGCTTCAGTTTCCTGCTTGGGAAAAGGTACAAAATAAGGCAAGAAAAATATGATTCCCCTTTTGCTCAGGATTGGCTGTTTGATTTCAACGTGTCTGCATTCAAACCCACTATGTAGTTTTATTTCTTTTCTTTTTTTTTTATTTTTTTATTCTCTTTTTCTCTGCTACCGAAGCTCTGGCTGTGAAATAGAAGCTGTTATTTTTATTTTTTTTATTATTTTCCTTGCAGAGCTCATGTTTCTAGAGGCAACTGTGCAAACCAACATATAGCAGAAGTCTTAAAGATGCATTGGTAATATAAGACCATCATTGTTTGCTGTGTAAATTGCTGATGTTTCCAGAGTTAGTTTCTAGAATGTGATTATAAAAACACGAAACACAGAATTGTAAGATTTAGTAGAAAAATTTTGCTGTTTACTTTATTCCCATTTTTCATTCTTTCTAATTCTAGTAACATATGACAGTAACAGAATCTAGTTACTAGATCTGTTACTAGAGCTATTAGATCCAGTTATTGCATCTAAAGATGCAGGCGAAAAACATGTATTTCTGCTGAAAGTGTTTTGTTGTATCTTTTCTGTGGGACTCATCAGAATGTAAAAAGCCCTAGCAGGGGTAATAGTTGCCCTCTAACAGTAGAACACAAATAGTTGTTATCCCCATGTATTTAAAAAATTCTGCCTGAACTGTGTTTCACGTACCTCAGTCAGCCTTGCTGAGGTTGTGTGTGCCAGAGTTACATGTACAATCCTAATTCAGTTTCCCTGTTCATGGTAGTTTTAATGATGGATTACTGCTTCTTCCACAGATATCTTGCTATGCTTACTTTACGTATTAGTAGACTGGTAACCATAGTCCTTAATTATCTTTGTGTATTACTCTTGTGTTCTTTTATTCAAGTTACGTGAGGGGTGGTTATAACTTAATAACTAGCCACCTTGAGTCAGGGGTCAGCAATATTTGAAGTATGCTGTGCCTGATGCTATGCTTCTTTCAAACTGGAGGTTAAATATTTTGCTATAAATATACTGGGTCCTGGGAAAAATCAGTCTTAGCAGAGAGATAAGATATTGTTCATCAGTAATGTTGTGCTTCTGTGGTGGAAGGTGGTCCAGAACTTGGTGGGAGCCAGGACCTGGGGACCACTGCCTGCTTTAGCAATTTTTCCTCAAGGTGATGTGGTTCTTTGCTCCTAGCTGTGCTGTATGCTTTAGAAATCCATCTTCCTGGCAGAGATGGTAGTTGTTTTAGAGGATTGTTGTATTTTTGCGTTTTAGAGATGACCACATACTTCTGTGTAAATTGACAACATGCCCTGGAGCTTTTGATCACTGCTTTTGGCCAAGATTTCAGCTGAAGCCTTTGCTGAGCAGCAGGGTGCTGTTGTCTCTGGGAGTAGGACAGTAGCTGTGGCATACAGTGTTTTTGGTACCTTTGTACAAACAAATTTTATCCCATATAAATTAATTGTATTTCAATACAATTGAAATTGTATTGGCAGATTGAAATTGAATGGCAGATAGGCAGCTGCCATTTTTTTGTTGATACTATTCCCAAAGCGTGCTTTGTGTTATGTCTTGCCTCTCTGGGTGGAAAGTGGTCCAGAACTTGGTAGGAGCCAGGACCTGGGGACCCAAGTGTGCTTTGGGAGTGAGTTCTTGCTAGATTAAGCTAATTAAAGTTGGGGTACTATGTCTCTTTCCTGGCTGTCCCTTTGTCCTTTAGTGCCTCCCACATCTGCGCTTAGGGTAGTTCAGAGTGCTGATCTGCCTGAAAGCTTTCTCTTCTCTCGTGAGGAGCAAGAGATCAAGGTGAGATGCCCACATACGGATGAGTGTGCACTAGGGGGAAAAAAGGTCAGTCCTGGTTTGTTTTGATCAGGTGAGAGGCAGTTTTAAAGCTAGTGTAAGTCACTGTGAGCAGGGAGTGTTGCCAGTTTATAAGGCAAGGCACTGTGTCTCCCTGAAATGCAAGAGCTAGAATCTATATAAGTGATAACACTTAATCTGGTCCTAGTATAGATTTATTGGTATAAAAAAACCTTTGGTCCTATTGATGACAAAGCTGAACTTCAGCGATTCCAGATTCTACTAAGGTGTGATGTTGTAGGAAGGAAAAAATTACAAAAAAAAAATTTTTTTTTTTTTTAATAATAATGTAGAGGTTTTGACTTTTTACTGTTAAAATACTGTCTTGAATAACTGAGTATCACAGTTTAAGGCAAAACTAGATACTGAACAGTACATATTTTATATTAAATATGCAATCAGATAAGGAAAAAAGTGATAACTTTCATTTTTACGTAGTGTAACTGGAGAGAGATGTGTTTAATTATAGGGGAGCTAGTCTCTATATCTTCATATTAATGGGAAGAAATATTTTGATTGTACTTCTGTAGATTTTTTTTTTTGTTTAGAATCTTTACATTTCTTATGAATTCTTATGTGTATACCTCCAAAATACTGTGAAACATATGCCACCGATACGGAGTTTCCTATTCCATAAATGTTATTTTAAGGTATTCTTCAGTTACTGTTTTCATAGGATCATATCAACTCCTAGTAAGACAAACTGACAAACTCCCATGGACTTTAAAGGGTTATGTTATGCTCAGCTTGAGTAACAGATTTCATTTTGGTTTTTAATCCTATACCGCTGATTTATATCCTAGAAATGAAGGCAAAGCCAGTAGTATGTTTGGTTTTAAATTATGCATATAGCATTAGATATCTATTTTTCTTCTATAGTTTTTGCTACTCTTTTGTGGAAACATGCAGAGGTAAGATAAATTGTAATAGAATTTAAATTAATCAGTGGCATAGCACTAAAAAGTCTGTTACCAGTCCATGTCAAAAAGATATACTGAAAGTTTGCCCGTTAAAGTGCTAAGCTTCTTGATCGGAGAATGGGTAAAAAAAAAAAGAAAATCCTTTTCCTATTTTCCTACTATATAGTCTTCTTGAAGTTCTTCCAAATTAGATTTTAAATGCCAATTAGGAGGTTGAATATACTAAAATAAAAGCAAATACAACCAAAATGGTCTCACCTTATGGCTAGTTAGGCTTTTTCTCTCAAAAGTGGAACCTTTGCTCTGAGCATGGCTTTGAGAAAGATATTCAGCTTAATGAACACATTAATTAGAACCATAACTATTTATAAGATAATTAGAAACGAAGCACGGTAAACTGGGCTTTTCCTGCAATTAATGGAGGATTAATTACTGGAGGTAATGAAGTGGATTTTTAAATGCATTAAGGTGAAGTACAGAGATGTGCAAGGCTTTGTGATAGTTGCATAATTATTCCAGGCTGTTTGAGCATAGCTCATATGAGATCGCTAATAAGCATCATTGCATCATTATGTATGCACTTAAAAAGACTTACCACCAAAATGACTGCCTAATTATTTCTAATTGGCAGGAGTCTGTGTAGTCATTGAGCTGTTTGTAGCCATTTTAAGGTTCATTTAACTATCCTTGGGGCCATGTGATGGATGGAAAAAAGCTTCCACTACACGCTGGCCTTGGCTGGCGCCGTTAATCAATTTTGGTGGGCTTCAGTTTGAAATGCATTTGCTCATGCAGAGGTCAAAACCTGAAGTAGTCGAAGCAAAGTTTTGCTTTTTGAAGCCACTTGACTGTATTCATTAGCAATTAGTAAAATAATTGTGTCTGTCACTATATTTGGATTTCTGTATGACTTGGTATTCTTTCATCACTGTCCCTTCTTATAGCATATTAGCTTCACTGGAAACCAAATATTCTTCCAACAGACCCTTTTAGCAGCTTCAGTGTGGTAGCATATGTTCCGATATACTACCTTTCTTCATTCGTTAGCTTAAAACAGCACAGTACATTTCAACACAGTCATCTAATTTGCTCCCGATTGATTGCTGAGTGAAAGTTTCTACCCAAGGACAACATTTTAGGGCTTTTAAGGGTATCTCTGAGGAATTAGTCATTAAGCATTAAGAGAGGAAGCAAGTAGTAGTCAAATCGAATTCTGATGTTTACCGGAGTTTTGCAGTTAGGGGCATCTATTTCCAAGATGTTGACAGCTATGTATATTCAAGGACATCTTCAGGTAGAAGTAAGCTGTGTGATAATCTCACTTGTTTGAAAACTCATTCAATAATTACATAAGAAATGTTGCGACTATCATTTGAAAATGACCTTTTTGAGATGCTGTAACTAGTGTGTAGTTATTTTATCTTACAATGTCAGATTTAATGTGACATCCCATTAGGTAAGCATCTGTAAAAGTTTTCAGTGAGTGTGTTGTCCTGTTGAACATAATCATAACCATCTGTGGGATGTTGTCAGCGTACATAAGCCATTCATATAGCTTAAGAAAACACTGGTGAGCAAATTGTAAGCTAATAAAGTAAAGGTCAGCTTTGTCATTTTTGCCACAGAATATGTGATTCTAGTAATTTAATGTTAAAACATAAATTTTAAAAATAATTATTCAGATTATGGTTAAAGTGTAGGATTTGCTGAAAATATTGATCTTTAAACAGAAAAAAATGTCAAAATGTCATTGATTCATGAAACATTAGTTCAAATAACAGGTAAGAAGTTAAAGAAAGTGAGTTGTGGTAGCATGAACTAAAATATAAACTAATCCTTAGGGAAAGCTGCACAAGGTTTTGATTTTGTAAATTGTTTTAATTTGGAGACTTTTGTAAATGGAATCTTTAAGAAGAGGTCACTTTTGTAAGCATATATTCAAGACAGAAAAACTGTAAAATACAAATAGCTTTTCTTCCTGATACTCATTAGGAATTTTATTTTATTAAGTCCTGTCAGATACGTAAACGTAATGGAAATGCTGCTCCATAGATTATCAAAACTACTCCGAAGAAATACATTTTAGTGGAACAAGTTTTAATCTGCCTTTGAACTTTCTGATTGGTTGTACTGGTAATTCTGGTGTTAGTCAAAACTGTAGCTACTGATGGGTATATTTTTCTTTGATGTAATGTAGCAGTGGGAATCACATCTGTGTAGCTATCATGTTAGTTATAGAAGTGTTCACAGTGTGCACATCAGTGCTGTTGTAAGGCTCAGCCTCTCACTGAGGGACAAACAACAACCTGTTCCGATGGGGTCCTTAATTGTATCTGATTTACAGGATAAGGACAAAATATCTGCACGATTACACACCTTATGCCTTTGTCCTATCTACTGGACAAATGAGCAAGTGTTTGCTAAAATCAGAGTGTATCAACAGCTTTCTAGCTGCAGACTGCAGAAGTGCCTTACATTGCAACTTTAACCTTAATTCCAAGTCAATTATCACCCACTTATTCAGAGGAGTGATAATTAGGGGTTAGTTAGCGTGCATTGTTATTCACCCTTAGCATCAGAGAAGCATTAGAAGACTGAATGTTTCGAATTGGGCAGCAGGGTAAAGTTGAGATCTCAAGTATTCTGATGAAAGCTTTTCTGGAGACTGTGGTAAAGGATCTGAATTATGGAGTATTTCCATGCTTTAGCTAAATTAAAAAGACTGAATTATCTGAATAATACAAGAAAGTCTTGACCTTATTTCAGGACGTATCATACAGTAAAGCTGATACGATCACAAGATTGGTGTGCTTCATGAATCTGAAGCTCAGTAACCAAAGTTATCAAGTTTCTAGTATGTTGCAACTGTGAAGTGCAATAGATTGTTAGAGATTATATCATGTCATCTGAGGTAACATCTTGTTTGCCTGTGGTTAGTCAATGTACCCTTATGTTACTTGCAACAGGAAAGTGCCAGGCAGGGCTCGAGCTCTTGATGCACACTGCCTGCAGTAGCAGTTGCATATTCAAAATAAAATTTCAGCTCCAAAAACTTGGTAGCTTGATTAGTAGAAGGAAACAAGAGGCGTGAGGGAAAAACAAAGTTGGAGGGATGTGAAAAATACACAGTAGTAAACTAACTGTCTGCCAGCACCATGAACCACAGGCAGGTAGTGGGGCTGCTGCAGGCATGGAGCATCAGTGACTACTGAAGAGGCATTGAAGGTGGTGGAGGGGTGGTGGGCAAATCTTCCTTGGTTAGTATATCATTAGCTTAATATATATTACACCTTTCAGCTCTGAAATCTAATTATGTTCCACTCCTCCTCCAACTTCCATATAATGGTGGTAATCATCTAGAAGTTGTGATATAGCTGTTGGGAAGAGAATGGTTGAAGGATTTAGGGGACACCATACACAGTGTTTTATTTTTGGAGTTTGGTGATATTCTTAGTGATGGAAATAATACAGTTTACACTTTAATTCTTGCCTTCAGGTTTAAAATTGAGATGAATGTAGTATGTAATAGCTGCTGTTGCAGGCTTCTTGCAGATTCAGGAAGGACACGCAGTGCTGGTCTGTGATTGTTTCATGTTTTTGTGGTGGTTTTGTGAGGTTTTGTTATTTTATGTTTTAAATAAAAAGCAAAACCTAGAAGAAAATTCCATGGTAAAACCGAGAATATTTTTTAAGCAATAGCATAGGTATATAGAAATCATATTGTAATTGTATTTTATCTTTCTTACCCTTTGAAATTGAATCTAATATAAATTTGTGATTAGTATAATTAATTGATCAGAACAGTCATAATGCAATTTGAAATATAATAATTAAGCGGTTTTGTTGCTTTATTTTTTCAACAATACAGATGTTGTTTCTCTTTTTTGTATGTTTTGTTTTCCAATATGTTATGTAACAACTGCAGGGTTTTTTTGTTTTGTTTCTAACAATACTAGGGTTTCTTAAATTTTGGAGACTTGATCCTATAGTCAAATTATGGCTACTTTCATTAAATGTTTGTTTTGTTTTTTGTTTTTAATTTCTGAAAACAAGATGGTATTGTAAAAGTCTTTCTGTATGCTTCATAAACCTGTTCTGGTAAAAAGTGTAGGTGGAATATCTCAAAATGTCTGGTTATAACTGAATTAAAAAAATTAGTTTCAGTTTTTTCTTAATTATGAGCATAGAGCAATAGCTTGTTACCAGTCAAGTAAAAGCAGACACACAGCTTTTCATCCAAATATTATTTCCAAAGCATTCATTTGAGACCTGTCTTCATTGTGTTAATAGAGTCTGTCTCAATAGTTCCAGTCTTTTAAATTTGGTATATGTTTCTAAAGGACAAGCATATGCTTTAATCTTGTCTTTAAACAGTTATTGTTTTGCCCTTTAAATGGTACTGCAACTTGCTGCAGTGTTGAAAAAAGGGAAATACTGGTAGGGTTTTTTTGCTGTTGATTCAGTTTTGGATCTGTACTGGTACTTCTTACTGGTTTGAGTGCCTTGTGCTGGTGACGATGGTGCCATGATGCTCTGGGTTGGTGTTTTTTGTTTGATGTGTTTTGTTTTCTGTTTGTTTTTTATTTCAGTTTATGAGAACAGTTATTGTCCCATGATGTAAGCTGATTTCAAGCATCTGTTCAGGTTATTTCATTCAGCTGTCCAATATCTCTTTCTGGATGTAACTATATGTAAATATTGTAGTATATTTAAGCTTGAACCATGACTGGGGCTTCAATCTTTGATGTTTTACAATTACAAAAAATAAACCAGCAGTCTTATCAAAGAGAGACAGAAGAGAAGTGCTTACTTGTAACTAATTAAACTTTTCAGAGGCACCGGGAAAGTGAAAAATTCAACCCTGAAATCACTCATTCAAGTTCCTTAACATTTTAACATAATATTGGAGGTGTTGTCAAATTTACAACAAATATTTATCTGAATGGTGATTCCATCTGAAAAATTAATTTGACCCTTTTTCATTTCTGTGTGATGCTATGTCTAGATCTTCCTGTCATAGCAGATGCAGAGTCACTAATGTCTGCATGATGTAAAAAAGAATAATTTGGTGTATTTATTGAAAGTCCTGAAAGTAATCTGGACCCTTTTTTAAAAATAGATTCCAGATGTATCAAGAACAGAATAACTGCATGTGTATATATAAATTAATTACAAAGTCTGATAAATTTACTTGCTAATAGAATGTTACCTTATTCGTTCATGTAGAAGTCAAGTTTTCCCATTATTTTTATTAAAAGTAATGTAAAAAAGATATAGAATGTCTCTCTTACAGGATTATACAATCCAAAGGAACAGAAGTTTCATACAGCCTGTTTCTTTTTCTTTTTTTTTAATCCTCATTGTTTTTTCTTCAACCTTAACAGTGCAGTTCTGGAATTTGGTTAGGAGAGGAAGGAATCCTTCTGGCTGGTGTCTTTATAGTGTCGCACACTAAACTTTTGCTTTTGCCTCTCTGCAGTTGAGTAGCTCTTGTATGAGTGGAGGCAAGCTGGATAGTTTTAACTCATTTCAGCTTTTTTTTTGATAACAATACTGAATTAATAATTATTTCACTTTTTAACTTTGGACTTATACAGAAGCTTACATATAGTATACATGCAGCTGGGTATTGCATACATTTATGTAGGTGTATGTGGTTTTATGCTTGAACTCTAGAATTTCAAAACTGCTAGAATGGCTTTGAATGAGAAATGAATGATGGGGAATCAGAGAGGTGGCTTTTTTCTTAGTTTATTTAATAGCCAAAACAGCATACTAACTTCTGTTTCTTTGTTACTTTATTACCTAAAGACCATTAGAATTCTGGCTTTTTCCTCTCAGTCACAAGATGGCTGCGTGAATGTGGGGTTAGAGAATAAGTCTTGTTTTGAGGCAGCCTTTAAGAAAGATGCGAGAGGAATTCATACAATGTAAAATTAGATGTGTTCTTACACTGGTGATCCTAATTTGAGGTGACATCTTAGCAAAGAGAGGCAATTCAGATCCTTCATACAGATTAACAAAGGAACTGAATGATGCAACATGTTTCTTCTACTGCCTCAATAAGGATGAAGCCAAAGATCCTCAGCTCCTTTGGACCAGTTGTATCTAGGGCAGTTAGTGACCTCTGCGTAAGCTATAGGAGTAACGTGGGGAGAGAATCTCCTCCTGCCCCTACTAACGAGTGGAGCTGTTTGCAGTTCCAGTAGATCAGTGGGAGCTGTTCACACAGCTGTTCTCCCTTCCCAAATCTCAGCCAGCCCACTTCATTACACTTACTTCGGCCACAGGTGCTCCTGCAATCCTGCCTCTGCAGGATTCCAGCCTGTTGAAAAATAGTATGTATATGTATATATAGTTTTCTGTGCCAGATGCAAAAATAATACATATCTATTAAAAGTGCAGTTACTTTATGTACTTATGTATCTGTAATGTGCATCTGGCCTTCCAAGATCACACTTCTGCATTCAATGAATTGCTCCTCAAGTGAGCCATTTGATGAAGGAAGCAGGTTATAGTTAGTGTAACTAGCTTCATTAGGCATTTTGTAAAAGCACATCAACAAAAAACAAGTGGCTTCTCTCTATGCTTGAATAAAAGTTATTTAATCTATGATTTATATTTCTGGTCTGTTTTCTGGGTTTTTGTTTTCTGAGTTTAGGCTTTTGTTGAAGTGCTCCTGCAGCTGGTTGGGTCATAGGCAGCTTCTCTTCTGTCTCTTATTCCTTAGACAAGTAGTTCTTCTGCTTGATTTCCACTAGAAGCAAGTCCCTGAGCAAAGGACTGCTGACCCAAAAGTTCAATTTAAATAAATTTTATGTATTTTTGGAGTCGGTTCTTTTTCACCCAGGTGTAGATCTCCTGTAGGTTTTCCAACACCTTTATGGAGATGTGGGCATGCTGAACTGGAGATAAGGCTGTCATCGGCCCGGGAGCTTGTCTTTCAGCTGCTGTAGGCAGTCAGTTTGTAGGCTAGTCAAGGTGTTGTGGCAAAGGCAGCACTTTGAATTTTGAAAGTGAGGAAGGGTAGACCAGAAGGTAGTAGTCAGGAGACCTAGAGTTGTAACAGAGTGGGAATAAGCAAACTTAAAGTAGCATCTTGTCCATCTGTTCTTCTGCCCAGCTGCATTTATGCACTGTTCATGCCAAGTTTTCAGTAACTACTTCTTTTTTAATTACAGCTTGCTGGAATTTTGACTATTATTTCCTCAAATGTTTGATTGTGTAATTAATATAATTTAATGTTGGAGGATTGTTTATTCCTGAACTAAGTTGATGCCTGTATCTGGCAAATCCATTTTCTCAGTTCTGCAAACAGGGTTCTTGATTGTTTATTGTTTGTATTTCATCTTGATTTTCACTGGCACTATTGATCATAGTATTACTATCTTTCATATCTTTTATTTGGTCACTTATGAACTGTCTAAACTGCTGGCTTAAAACAACGTCTTTTTCCTTTTAGGCCCAGTGTAATTTCAGACTTAAAGGCTGACTCCGCTGCTGCCTAGTTTCATTTTCACTCACCTTGCATTTAACAATAAACAAGACATGTTGTCATACATATTGTCTATATTTAACTTCCTCAAATGCATGTGTAATAGTGACCTTAAATGTTTTATAGACGTAGGCATATTCACATTAAAGATATATATAGAATTAATAATTTATGCAGTCAAAACAATGGCAATTGATGCTTGAAATTATTTTACCTTCCCCAAGAACTTGTACCATGCTCTTTTTTCCTGGCGGTGAAGTTGAGTTAAACAATTTCTCTTAATATGCTTTGAAAGAGAACATGTCATTTTGCTGCAATTAGTTGTGTGCTTGCTCTGTGTCTTTATTACCAATATGAATATCCAGGTTTGATGCAGTGCAGTTGTGTTTCATTGTTCTTTCCCAAGTTTTGACTTATTGCTAAATTATTAAAGAGGCATGAATAATTTGGGTTTTGTTTGCGGCTCTTGAGCTAATAATAATCTAATAAGGATCATATCTGCCAAGAGATACTTAGAAGAATGCCAGGGAAGAACTTGACATCTCAGAAACTTTGCTTTGAATGGTGGTTGCTGTTTGCCAGTGGGATAGCTTAGTTTACGTTCACTGAAAGAGCACTTGCTTTCCACTGAGCTGTCTTGGGTTTGTGCTCCAATTCCTCTTTCCATTTCAAAAAGTCAATCTCAGTGACTCTTTTCAAATTGTAGTGTTTTGAAAAGATTAGATTGTACCTATAAGATATAGCTCAATGCTTTAGTGCAGTATAATTGGGGAAATACTAAACGACAGTGACCTCATTTCCTTTAGAACAATGAAAATTAATAGTTTCACGTTTTATTAGGCTGATATTCCAGATGTAGTGTACATTTAATTAAGTGTAGTTTCCTTTTGGTTATGGTATGTGTATCTGCTTTTTGTCGCAAATTCTTTCTAGTTTTACAGTTTTCCACATGTTTTCTTTCACCATTTATGATTTTTTCAAAGCAGAGCTATAAGGATTTAAATCACTTTAGCATGCAGCAAAACAGTTCCCATTCAAACAATAAACGCCATTTTAAAAAGCCTTTAGATCTTCTGTCACTTCATAAATATAAATGTATAAAAACATTATGCAGTTGTAGTGCCCACCTGCTAATTAAATGCAGATTTCCTCAAACTTGTTTTAAAATCTGCTTATTTGTTTCAACTCTGTCTCTGTGCAGAATACATATGGCCCTTGTGAAACTAATTATGCTTATGGAGCAGCTGTTAAATTTAGTGCAACTAATTTTATCCAATATTTTACATTTTAATTGATTACCTGTGAAGAAATTAGCAAATTAACACTTATTGTGCAGTAACTGAATGGGCTTTTATGGATACTTTCAATTTTTACAAGTGGACTAAGTGTTGATGGAATAAAGACATTTCTTAGGATTTTAGATAGGAAAGTTATTGGTGAGCCTTGATTATCTGGTGTGAGAATTTAGGGAGACTGAGTGATGCCAAGCATCTGTGTGTTCTGTAACTTAGACATGAAAAGCAGATTGGAAAGTAATAGCTTTTCACAGAATTTTGGTAACATATGGGCTTATCTGGATCTAAGAACTCTTTGAAGATCTTTGAACTTGACTAAATGACTTAACCTTTGGCATGGTGGGTGGGTGTTTTGTGTGCATTGATTTGGGGGAAGGGGGTGTGCATGCTGGCAGTCTACTCTCCAGCTTGGTATTTTTTTTTTCCCCTCCAGTAGTTCTATAACTTGCACACTTTAGGACTTGCTTTAATATGAGTAATTAGGATTGGTTTTATTTTTCAACAGTGATAAAATAGAAAAATCTTTATTCTGTTGCTTGATCTGTGGACATTTGTTCTTTTTTACTATGAATTCATGGCACAGATGACTTCTTGTAGCTCCATTTCATAAACTTTTATCTGTTTCCTGTTCTGTATGTGTCACAGGATATTTTAGTAGCAATTCATAGTAATATACAGGTGAATTCATTCATGCTACAAGTGGAAACAGAAGAGCAAATTTAGTATACTTTAATTCTCAGTTTATGCAATCATCTTCCACTGTCAAGAGCCTATTTTGATTTTAATATAGGCTTTATGGAAGCTTGCATAAAGTGTTCTTAAAACTAATATTTTAGGATTTTTGGCTTACAGGCAAAGAAAAAAGACAACTATCTTATTAATATGGTACTATACTGTGAATTTAAGTTCTGTGGCAATAAGCGCAGCTTTTCCAAGTGTTTAAGCCAGGCTCTGGGAAGGTGCTGGTAATGGCCCAGGGGTCTGAGGTTGGCCTTTGGTCATCTTCTGCTACAGAGAGGCTCTACCCTGTGCACCCAGCCTGTGTTGCACTGAATACCGAGTGCATTTTAGGCAATATGAAGCATAATTTTTCTTGTTGGTCATGATCTTAATTTTTTAATTACCTGTAGCCTTGGTGTACTAGGGAAAGGTGGGAACTGCCTTCCCTGAAGTTGTCAAAGGATAATTTCTGACGTTTCATTGTTCAAATTCTGCAGTTGCCACAGAAAAGTGGATGTTAGGGATTGAGTGTTACCTCTTTAAAAGGAAGAGAAGGGGAAGAAACAGCATAGAAATTGCAGAAAGCTATTTGGATTGCAGAGTCAGAGTCTTGAAGCTTGGAACATTCCAGAATCACATTAAATAGTGTCTTAGTTCTATCCTAATGTCTGCAGAGTAGTATCTGTTCACACAGTCACTTACTGTTAGGTGGTGGTTTTCAACAAGATCAAGCTAAGTGGGGAATTGCGGCTGCTTCTTTGACTAGTCCTCTTGTCATCTGGTTCATTGAAGCTTGTGCTTGGTGTTGCAGAATCAGTCTTGAATTGCATTAACAGGTGGGTTTAATTAGCCTGGGATGTAATAGAGGTTGGAGTTTCCCTCAAAACTGGAGGAAATTAGGCAGGACTCAGATACTGAGGTCTTAGAGCAGTTGTAAGAGGGAGAATTTAAGTGGCAGTTTGTTTTGGGAATACTTACCAATTAAATAAAATCAAAGAACAATAGCCTGCGTACAAACACAGCAGAGCCTTTTGGATTCTTTGTGAGGAACTATGCTTTTCCTTTTTATTTTTTATACTTTTTTGTATAATTTCCTTGCTTTCTAAATACGTATTTCTGGCCTCTCAGTATGTTCTATTGCATAGCTTTTACTTTCTTCTTACTATGAATCTAATCTGTTAAGCTTCATTTAAGTTTTCAAAACTTTATTGAATCAATAGTTTCATTTTTGATCTCTGTTTAAATTGCTTGTCTTCTCTTTCCTCTTTAAGATTACATCTTACACCTTTTGAAATATAAAGACAGTTTCTTTTCTCTGGTTATTGTTTGGGTTAGTCCCTTCCTACCTGTCTATTGGCAAAACCCATTGCCTTTTTATTTTCTGAAGTGTTTTGCAGTTCCCACTTGTCTCTGTGAGACTTGCCCTGCAGAGTTCCTGTATGTTTCAGTGCTTGGACATTTTCATGACCTAAAAAGATATGGTTTCATGTGTTTTAGAAGTGATGCAGTATTTGCTTAGTGTATAATTGTGGCTTTTGCTTCAATCGCAGCTAACCATCATTGCCTGTACAACTTCATGGGAATGGAGAGCTTTAAGGGTGCACACACTAGGAGAGATCCAGGTTGTGGTCTGACCTGCTTAAGCTCAGCAGGTCTTACATGGTTTATTGCTCGCTTTCTGTTAATTCCAGGTCAGTTTTAGTATTGGAAGCAGAACTTATTTTATCATGTAAGGTGAAATTGTTCTAGAGAATTATGCTGCAAAGTTTGTTGGTTTTTTTTTTTTTTTTTGTCATCTTGTGTCTGTTATCTTAAAGTATGTATTCTCTGTGCTTCCTTTGTTCCATCAAAATGTGGGAAAGCTACATAATGCATCCTAACTCATTCAAAGCTGTTACTTAACTATTTAACAAATACATATTTTAAAATTTTCATGCTGCTTCTTGTGTCAGAAGTCCTCAAGATTTTGTTCGCTTCAGATTAGCAGAAGACTTAAACAGTTGAGATTCAGTTTATATTTGTTAATAAAGCTGTGTGTTGTGGTTGCCTGGTGTTTTTTCTACTAGTTTTCTGGTCCTATGACTTTTGATAGATCATGAAGGAGATGTTAATGCAAGATAAGCTTTTGCAAAAATATTCATTGCTGTACAGCATTGGAAACCCAGTTGTTACCCCAGTTTAGAAACAGATTAACAGAATCTAAGTTTCAGCAACCGTCAGGAATTGAAGGGAGCATTAATGTTAGACTACAAGTTGGGCAGAGAAGAGATTCAGAGCAGCCCTGCGGAGAAGGACTTGGGGGTATTGGTCGATGAGAAAATGAGTATGAGCCGGCAGTGTGAGCTCACAGCCCAGAAAGCCAACCGTGTCCTTGGCTGCATCAAAAGGAGCGTGAGCAGCGGGTCGAAGGAGGTGATCCTGCCCTTCTACTCTGCTCTCGTGAGACCTCACCTGGAGTATTGTGTGCGGTTCTGGTGTCCTCAACATAAGAAGGACATCGAACTCTTGGAACAAGTCCAGAGGAGGGCCACGAGGACGATCAGGGGACTGGAGCACCTCCCATATGAA